>VWYH01002298.1:404318-418209 GCA_013399365.1 Pampusana beccarii | reverse complement strand
CGGCGGGGGAGCGGCGGGGCCGCTGGCGGGGCCAGGGAGGCCCGAAGCCGCCGGGCCGGTCCGTCTGCACGGGAGCGGCCGCGGAGGCGCCGCCGGTTCGCGGGTCGGGGCTGCGGAGGCGGTGGCTGCGTCTGATGTTTGAGAAGAGTTTGGGTGTATTCTCTACCTGTTCTTCCCCACTTTAACTGTCTTGTATGAGATCATTAAGATACTAATTACTTAATTGTGCTGGCATGTGAGCTCAAATTTTGCCATTCTAAAAGCGGAGTTTCAGAGACAGGCCCTTAGAGAACCTCCTCTGCAAGCAGTGGCCCCGAGCTGTCCAAGCACCAAACGCCATGGGCCGTCAGCCGCTGCCGCTGTGACAGCCGGCGCACCGGCTGTGCCCAGTGCCGAATACCGGCCCGGAGAGCGGCTGCGGCACGTCGGGGCAGCGCTTCCACCGCGAGATTCACGCAGTGAGCGAACTTAATGAGGCGTCTTGGTGGGCGGGAGGTGTGCGGGTGTGAACTGACGGTATAACGGTCTGAGTAGAAGTGTGTGCAAGGAAGAGAGTAACGCTACCACCGTGTCAGGAACAGCGTCCATCGGCCGCAAACCTTCGGCTGAAATGTTTCTGCACGGTGGGAGCCCTTAGTGACGCACACCTGGGTACAGCTGTGGCTGTTGCAGTGGTCACGGCCTGACCCGGGCAGTGCAGGAGGGTCCTGGGGCTGGGGAGCAGGTGCTGCTGGCCCTGCTGCTCACTGCTGCTCCTGCTTCAGCAACATTAACGTGTTGCCTTAGCTTCATGTTTAGTCAACAGGATGATGCTTCTCTGTGGACAGATTATTTTTCTGTCTGGAGGTGTGGAAAGGCAAGTGGACTGTCTGGGAGGATTGTTCCTCTCTCGGTGCTGGGGAACTCTGTCCCCTCTCTTGTCTGGGGACAGTGGGGCTTCCTGGCTCGCAGCACTTGTGCTGCTCAGGGACTGCCCTTTGCCCTGAAGCACGGCTGGGGGGTCTGCTGGTGTCCATCCTGCAGCACTGAACGCTGCTTGCTGCAGCGTGCTTGGGTGCTGCTCCTTTGCATACAGAGGAGATCGCACCCTCCCGATGGGGCCATGAGTTTCTTTAGAACTAACAGTGGACTCGTGGTAACCCTTTCAGGTGGGAAAGTGGTATTTCAGTACTAACAGTGAGACTTGTTGAAGTGGTTTGTGGGTAGCCAGCTCTGGGTGGCCGTGCCTGAGCAGAGGCTGGGCCAGGTGATCTCCACAGGTCCCTGCCAACCTCAGCCCGTCTGAGATTCTGTGAACTCAACACAATTTTAATAGTGGATAAACAGCTTTGCCAAAAGGGTGATAGGTGAAGGTGGCAGGGTAGACATGATTTGTTCACGCTGCTAGGAAGTGGGTAGTCTGGTGTAGTTTAAATATTTAAATTAAAATTCTTAAAACCCCTAAATAGTTGATGCTGGATGTTGTCACAGCACAGTGAGCTGATTCTTTAAGCTTGAATATAAACTCCAAATATTTAGAACTATTCACCCAGCCAAGCATGTTAAAACGGTCACAGAAGGAAAACAAGGATATGAATAATTGTATAGAGTTAAATGTCTTTTTTGCTTTTTGCAAAGTGAAATCTCTCCATACTTTCAGAAGCAATTTATGATAATGCAAAACTAGGTGACCTTTTTTATTTGTAAAGAAGGATCTATTGTCGTACCGGAAGTACAAAGGCTTGTATCACAACAACATTGAACAGCTTTGATTTGGAATTTAGATCTGCCATACTGTGTGAAATGCAAACACACAGCAGGTCTCTGCCCCGAAGAGTTTACATTTTGTTAACTTACATCCCAATTAAATAGATTCAGAAGTACACCAGCACTCTGGCATGTTGGTGCTGTACAGGAAAGGCCCTGGTATGTACCTTATATCCATGCTGTGCTGGACTTCATCACTCTGTGTTTTTGTCCTTATTTCAAACAGCAGCTCAGTAGTCTGACACTGGTCACACAAACATTCCTGGTGAAAAGATGCAGTGAATGTCAAGGTATCTGAGGAGCTGGTGGTTTGGTCTGAAACAAGGCTCTGTTATGATCAAACATTGTGTGAATCCTTGAGATAGTTTATTAGGTAAAAGTACTCAGAACAGGAGGTAAATTCGGAGGCTGCTTCTGATTTTAAATATGTCAAAGCTAGCAGAAACCTCATATTTCAAATAAGATTTCTCTGAAGGAGATGCTGAATCTGTGGTGCCATTTTGTTGCTTATCAGATGTCGATGGTGTTTCTTACTATGCCTGTTCATTTTGGCAGGTCTTTCTCCTCTACAAAGCAGCTTTGTTGCCAAGATTTACTCTGAAAATGACCTACAGTGCTGACTATAGAGGCCTGCAATGTTGAAGCTGATAAACTGTCTCCTTCCCTCCTCTGACTTTCCCATTTCCTGTGGAATTTATACTTCGAAGTATTTTTAAAACTAGACCTCTGTCGAAGACATCTGAATTACAACTGTGAGCATATCTATGCAAAGAGACGAGCCAGCCTGAGCAACTTTGAGGTATGTATCCTACTATGACTTACAAGAAAGGGGAAGACAAGGCCATCTGATTCTAGGGCGAAGAGAACTCTAGGCACACATTTTGTGGATTCAGATTGATCTGCACCGTTATTCATGGTTTTAGCAGTGGAATGTGCACGTGCACAGGGAGGTTGCACGAGCACCAGAGTATCCAGCTGGTGTTGTACGGGGGTGACCTTGTTTGAACCTTCTCTAGGAACACTCAGAGGTTCCTTTCAGAAGAGCTTGTGTAGTGTGACCTGAGTCTCCACTGCTCACCCATTCAGGTCTGAAATGCCATCAAGGTCTGCAGAGATTTTCTTCTTCCCAGCATTTGTCAGACATTAGGTAGTCATTGAAATGCACCTGGGAGGCAATGGTGGTTTCTCTGTTTGGTTAGATCAGGTGTTCAGATGAACCCAGAAGATAACCTTCCTCGGACTGGAACACATCTTCCATGAAGGTGGGAGGAGAGGCAGCTCTGTCCTGCCTCCCCGCGCACAGGTCCCAGCGCAGTGCTCTCGCAGTCCCAGAGTAATCTGCTGGGGAGGTGCCAGAACAGCAGAGCTGGCTGGGCTTGGCCTTGGGACCGTGCAGCTTTGTCCCACCTGGTAACAGGGTGGGGAACCTTAGCTGTTCAAGAAGCACAGAAATCCAGTGGCTTGCGCAGCTGGATTTTACCTTGAGGCTGCTAGCTGGGCTTCCATATTGAATTCTGAACCTGGAACGAGGAGGTTGGCTGACTTCCTCTGCATGGGCTTGGAAGAGGCTGCTGTGCACTGATGACATCTCTTGACTCTCCTTTGTGAGCTCCTTGGACCTGGTTATCTTTTTGTGGTGTAGGTGATCGTGCTGACATGCCAGGGTGCTGGCAGTCTTGTCAATTAATGGCGTGTTGCAGTGAAAGGTGGCCAAACACACCTGTCTTCTAGAGGAGGCTTGATTATTCGTTAGACTTTTTTTTTTTTCCTGAAAAAAAAAGGGAAACTAATGTCCTGAAAGTAGATACCTGACTGAATCATTCAGCGTGCTGCATTGCTGTACAGTGTGTATTTAGCAGACACACTTTTCTTAAGAGCTTATTCCGAAGCTGCAGTGATTCAGGCTGACACAGATCTATCCTACCTGCTTGTCTGGCTCACAAGCCCAACGGTGCTGTTCTGTGGCAGGAGCCGAGATGGGCTGTGTGAGGCCAGTGGGAGTTGGCAGCGAAGCGCTGTGGTTGGGAAGGAGACCCTGACCCATGCTGCAGCGATTCCTCCCGTTGTCCCCTGCATGCAGAGCTGGGCTTAGGCGCGATCGCTCAGGAAATGCATCTGCCACGGTGGGCGGAATGTGGTGCAGCAAACTCTCAGCGTGCTCCTTGCTCTGAGCCGGGCATTGCTTTTTGGCTGTGGCGGTATATTAAAATAGTGTTGAGTGTAACATTTTTGGTTTTGTTTCCTGTGAGCTGCTTTCTTGAGAACTGGAGAAACACCGCAGAGCTTCAGGAGTGAAATGGTTTGCTGTACTGCCTGTTACAATCTTAGTGCATGTTTTAGGTACTGTACCAGGGACTTGGATTCTGTAACCCAACTAGGTCTCTTTTTTTAGTTGTATATAAATAAGTTATGGTCTCTGTAATTCCATCAATTAAAATCAATGCACATTTCCCCAAAAAGCTGCTGTTCTGTGAAAACTAAACAATTCCTGCAGTAGGTTTGAAAACCTGTGAGGATACATAGATTCTGTGTGTCCCTGACTGTATATGCCTAAGCAACATATTAATCTTTATTTCCTTATCTGTAAAATGAAGTTGATGTACCCTTGTAAAACGCTCTGTGGCATGAAGTTCTGGTGGAGGCCAGTCACTAATGGAGTGCCTTGGGGTTGATACTGTGCCCACTGCCGTTGGTCAGTGGCCCAGGTGATGGAGCCAGCTGTGCTGTGAGCACGTTTGCAGCTGGTGTGAGATGTGAAGTTGGTGTACCAGATGATGGTGCTGCCATTCAGAAGGAACTGGAGAGGCTGGAGAAATAGGCAGGAACACCATGAAGTTCAACAAAGGGAACTGCAAAGTCCTGTGCCTGGGGAGGAACACCACCTGTAGCAAGTGGTGTACCCTATATGGGCTGCCCTATATACCTGTATACGTGCTGGGGCCTGACAGGCTGGAAAGCAGGTCTGCAGAACGTGACCTGGGAGTTCTGGTGGACACCCAGCTGAACAACGGGTCTGTAAGGAGCATTAACATGGGGCTGGTTTGGGCTGTGGTTGTAAGTCTGCATCTCCTCAGGGGTAGGGAAACTTCAGCCTTATTTCAAACAAATCTGCTCCCTTTTTGTGCTGCTTGGAGCAGAGATTTTGTGGATTTTTCTTCGTGTGGATTCTGCCATGAATGTGGGAGGAATCATTCTGATTTTGGCTGAGGCTTTAAACGTATGACTGCTAGATTGGGCAGTTTCTTCCTATGGAAATCGTGGAGTTAACTGCTGTCTTTGTGGAGTTGGATGTGAAGGTGGATATTGAAGAACTGGCAGATTTGTGTGTGTGGCTGCTTAGCTGCACTGTTTATGCAATTTGTGTGTGTTCTCTGAAAAGGCATAATTAGATCTATTAGAAGAAAAGGACCATAGATGGGCATCGGTGCTGTTATTGCCTCAGTCGCAAGAGTGGAAGCCTTTACTCCTTTTAAAAGCCTTCTCAAGGCTAGTCAGCTGAAGTTGAATGTTTCTCACCTTGCAGTGAAATATTCGTTATGTCTGTGCTGAGAAAGGTGATTAGATGTGCAACAGCGATCATACGTCCGGTCTATCAAACGTGTGTTAAAAAGGTCCCATATTCGTGCACAAGCACTAAAATGAAGCTTGGTGTGCTCGGGATGTGGGCGCTGCCGTTCAGTGGGGGACGCGGGGAGGTGCCGGTGCTGCCGCGAGGTTGGCCCCCGCTGGAGCAGGTGCTGGCAGCCTGTCTGTGTGCCCTGGGACGGGTGCCTCGGGCACGAGGGCTCCTTCCTCTGGCTCTGCCCGCTCTGGGCTGTATTGTTCCTTGTCTCAAGCTGTGCTGGAGCTACCCGAGACCTGCAGTGGTGGCTGTTAAGACACATCATGCCTGTACCTCTCTGTGCTGGCAGCTGCTGGCAGGTCCGTGGGAAGGAGTGTGGGTGCGGAGGTGTGCACGGGGTGGTCTTTGGCCGGTAGGTCCTCCCAGTCTCTGTGAGGTGTTGGCTGACTGAACATCTTGTTTGTAGCACTGTAGGGAGGGACTTGGTAATGCTTAATTAGAAAACAAGAGTAATTTAAACAAACCAGCCCCAGATTAAGGCCATTACTGTTATACTCTTTTAAGGGTTACACTTAATTAAAAGCTCCCTGGACTAGCTCACTTGAATAAAAATCAGGAAGGGCAACTTTCTTCTGTAGAGCAGGGATGAAACTGTCTTATCATGAATATGGAAGACAGTTTGGAAGTGATAGAGCCGTGTGAGCCATCAGTTTGTTAGGGAGTCCTCTTCTGATCGGAATTTATCTATCTTGCCTGTTTTGTACCACATTTTAAGCAATACTAATGCAACGAGCTGTCATGTTTTGCAGCCTGCAAGCAGGTTTTTGCAATGGCAGTGGTCATCAGACAGCAGAGCTCTTCAGGTGTCCTCAATAGCATGGAGGAGACAATCACATGTGAGATGTTTTGTTTCTTGGGAGTCCAGGTTTGGTGTCTGTAGGGAGGGGTCAGGTATGATGTTTGGAGCAGATGTGTGAAAGGTCTGGGTCACGGTAGGGGGATGGTTATCAGTGGTTTGGATTAGTAGACTTTTCCCCATTTTTGGGACTAAATATGGTTTGAGTTAGTCTTTGTAAACTGCTTTAAGTCAAACATGGACTTTTAAACTCATTTGGTACTAAATATCAGTGGCAGGCTTTCATATGCCTGATACCAAGAGCACTAGAATCAATGTCAAAAGCATTGTGATTTTGCTGAACTGAGTGAAAACTTGATCTGTCTTTTAGTCTCAGTAGGTTGAGTCAATGCTTCTGCAAGATCAGAGAATTAATACTGGTTTTGAGTCATCAGGGGGAGTATTTTACCACTCTCTGCCAGGTTAGTTCTACTTTCTTCTTTCACGAGTCATTGTAAATATGATGCTTTACAAAATTCAGGACTAAAAGTACATGTTAAAATTGCATGTAGCGTGGGTTGGTGGTAGATGATATCTGTCTTTACAAGCCTGCTAATTTAAATTGCTTTAACCCTCTTACAACTCCAAGCCTGGAATAAACCTTTCCTGTAGAACAAGAGGTGCTGTATGTTGCCAGCTCCTGTGCCGTCGTTGTCACAGATGAATCTACTAGGAGTTAAAATAAGAAGCGAGCTCTTCTTTCTGTTTTTTGTTGTTGTTGTTGTTGACTAGCATGCTTAAAAGTCTCCCTGTATTGCCTGAAATAGCTGTAGTGTAACCTTTCGTCTTCCCTTGGAAGTGGAATGAAAATACCTGTATTTGCACAGTGCGGTTCACTTGCTCCTGACGCTGGAGTCAGCTTTGACACCAGCAGCGTCTCCTGCAGACAGGCCGGGGGTGAGCGCAGCTTTGATCTCTTCCACCAGCCCTTCCTCTCCTGAAAAGCTCCTGCCAAAACGTTAGGCATGGCCTAGTAATGCTGCATTTTTCCAGAGGCTGGAGAGTCTGATCCAGATAATGCAAATGTTAATAGCAAAAGTGGATAGTAGGAGTGAAACAGACTACAGAAACATTTGAGGAATTCAAGGAATTAAATCTATTCCAGTGAAAGATCTCTTTAAAGAGGGGGAAGCTAAAAGGGGCTGAATTGTTCCTTTTCAGGTCTGGAATTCATTTGGTATTAGAAGGCAGCTTGTTATGGTTGCTGCCCCACTCTGAACAGGCTCCTCTGGGGCTCCTGCCTGTGGAGGAAAATCCTCCGTGGCTGCTCTGAACCACGTTAATGAACCAACCACGTCTACTGCCGGTATCCCTGCAGCAGAAAGGTCACTGAAATCGTTTGCCTTGGGTTTCGTGCGATGTTTATAGCATGTACCAAAACCTGAATGATTCTGTAATGGTACCTCTGCATGGTTGTCAGTTTTGGAGAAGTCTTGACCTCTACTTCATAGCTTTGATTTGGACACCAGCAGAGACACCGAGATACTGGAATGTTCAAAGAGAGATGGAAACTATTTCAGTGGCAATTGGTTGTACTGCAAAGCAGAAGAAACATTTCTGAAAACCAGTCACTCAACTTTAAGCCACTGCAGTTTCCTAATAAACATGGAAAATTACCTAATCTTTGACATTTGTGTCTGCGGTCCTTACTGTGAACCTGTGACTGTGCAGAAGAGCCACTGGCCTTTAATTTCACAGCAATCAGTGAGCAGTACTTCTGATAAGACAGCAGGAATTTAGAGATTGTCCATGGGTGATTTTGAAGATGCTTGATTCTGATATGGGCGTATTCAGGAAGATGTTGCTTAAAAAATAATTGGGAGGAGAGAGGGATCTGTTGCTCGGTAAGAGCATGTTTGCTATCTGCTCATCTGTGACTTGAATGCAATTTTATCTTGTTCACAGGATTAATATTTGAGCTTTCAGGAACAAAAACTGTGTGCATTAGTTTTGTTGGTCAGCAGTATTAAATATAAAATTATAGGAAGGAACTGTTTCAACAGGATGTGGGTCTGAGAAGACACTGATGTTAAAAAATCGCCTTCTGGCATGTCTGTGAACATGCTGCCCTTGCACAGGACGAGCATGTGAACCGCTAATGGATGCAGCAGCAGCAATGGTGAATACATCTTGGTGTGCCAAAGCATGACATCTGCTGCTGCTGGCCCCTTCGAAGTGACTGTTAGTTTATGTGCGTGGGGAGACCTGAGAAAAGGTGACGGTCCCTCTGTCCCCACCTCTCCAGAGAGAGGTCCTTTGGGATGAGCTCAGGGGTCTCCCAGCCCAGCCCATGGACTGTGTGCAGCTGGTTTAGACTCGAGAGGGTTCCAGGGGAGAGGTTGTATGTCCTGTGTTTTGTGTGGGCATAGTGACATTTTTGTCCCTGAGTATCTTAAAAATCTGAAGTTGCTCCTTGGTGACGACCACGGAATTGATACATAAAGACACTGCCAGCCTCTCACTTTATTAAGTGTGCTGGGGTAGGTTTTTCTGTTCTTCGATATTCATACTAGTGACCGGTGGTTTATTGTGTAAGTTGTAGGACTATTAAAAGAATAATTGTTTTATAGTGGATGTGTCAGTTGACTTAAATAATCCTTTTACAAAAAGAATACAGTTGGGTACCTCTATAAAATTCAGCAGCTTGGCATTCTGAGTTATCTTAAACTGGTATCTGCACATATTGCCCTTGAAGGAATCCGAGTGTTTTGCTCCGTTATAAAGCGTTTTATTAAAGTGCCTCCATTGGCGTTCCTCTCGGTGTTTGTCCTTTTGCAGCTGGTTGGGTTGCTCATGTTGTGTGTGCAGGGCGAGCTCAGGCACAGAGCCGGCTCAGGATCTCCTGACAGGCCTGGCAGAGCTGGGTTGGCCGGGAGTCCCGTCTGTCTGTCCTGCAGCCAAATGTGTCCTGTTGATCCGTGGTACCAGGGGGGATGCAAGGGGGCAGACATGGCATCGTTCACCTGCTTTCTTCATCACTGCTGGATGATGTTGGGAATGGCTTGAGGGTTTGGGGGAATCATTAAGCAGAAATCAGTAAAACCTATTGTTATACTGCTGTGCTGCTTTTGTCCTGTAACACTGTACAGTTGGCTTAAAGAATGGGCAGTAGGTCTCTTGCTTTGCCCCGCGCCCCCTGTTCTGTTGAAGTGGCAGTTTCTCTCCACTGGTCCGTCCCTCCCCGCAGTGGATGGAGTGAACTCCGTACCCGGAGCGCTGTGCATTAATTCAGTTATTCCTTGGGGCTGCCACTTGCTGCTCGTTCATCAGAGCACCTGGCTCTGGGCTCTTCCCTTTTCTAAGATCTGAAATGCAGAACCTCAACAGAGCTTGCTTTGCTTCACACAAACTTGAAGCTGGTTTTTCCCCTCATCTCCCAGCTGCACGATTTCATATGCTAATTCCTTCTGCTTTTGTGTTTCAGTTGGCTCTTTCAGCCGGACTCTGTTCTTGCACACAGTGCTGTCAGTGTCAGGCTTGTGGCCAGGTGAGGGGCTTTATACGTATCTTTTGTCCCTGTGTTTTCTTTTGGATTCACTAGAATTCCAGGAAATCTTTTATTGGGTGAATTTTGGAGGAGGAGGAAGAAGAACTATGTCTTAAAAACTACAGGTATCTTTTTCTATTAAAAATAACACTGTTTTCTGGTCTTTCCCCCGCTATGTTCTGACATCTAACCCATGTTCTTTGCATTTAATTATTTCTTGCATGCCTTTTTCTTCCATTCTTGCACCAGTTCTCCACTCTGACTTTTTAAAAATTGTTCTGTCATAATAGCTAGATGTACCTGTTTCTCCAGGTATTGGGCAGGGGTAGCTATGTCACTATCCAGTTGTTCTTTTGCCTTGAATGGTTTGTTACTGTTGTCTTCCTCTTTGAACATTTTCCAAACCGCAGCCCCCTTGAATTTGACACCCATTCCGGTTTCTTGAGTTCCTCTTTCTGGCAGGACGAGCTGTGAACGCCCGGAGCTTTCTCTCCTCATTTACTCCTCTGCGGTTGCTGCGCAGGAAGGATGCTTTGAAAATACCTCGCTCCTGTGGACAGAAGTTGCTTGCTAAGGTTCTCAGTTCCCACAACATGTGGTTTTCCAGTGTGTGACTATTGCCCCTCCAGTCTTTCTTGCTGAACTATTTGCTTCGATACAGAATCCACTTTGGAATGAGGTTCTGAAAATAATATGGGATTTCTCAAGCTAAGATGGGCTGTTTCTTAATAAAAATCATTCTTACCCTGAAGCAACTGGAAAATGTTTTTCTTTTGCCAGGTAGGAGGAGCGGGAAGCATGTCCTGCCCAAGATCCCTGCCAAGGACTAGAGCTTCATGATGAGCTATTGAACTGACCTAGTGATGGAATAAAACAAATGTGAGGGTTCCTTAGGGAGCTAACGTACTTCAACAGTAATGTTAAGGGTTCAAGATGTTCAAATACAGCATAAATAATAGGTATTCAAAATATTATATGAGAAGATAGAATATTTTCTGGTTCGTTGAAAATAATTTTTCTTCCCTATTTCTACAGTTCTATACTGTTTTCATCTGTAACAAGGACTTTAGTTGCAGATAAGTCAGCTCTGAGCTGTGTTTCAGTGGTAACTTCAGAGTTCATTTTATTTACAAATAACTGTGGTTGTGAAGGGAATTCATTAAACTGATGCCTTTAGAGTCAACTTTTACTTGAATAAGGTTTAACTAAAATCTAATGGGCCCAAGTCTTTTCAGACTTCTGGTCTTGGTCTTAGATACTTGAACAATTTTTTGAAATTTTCATTTTATGAAGTATTTGATGAAGAAAAAGTGAAAGAGTGGGAAGAAACCTTTTCACACTATAGACAGTCCAGCTGTCTGGAGCAAACCAGCACCAGTAATACTTGGTTTATTTCTGTCCCTTCAAGTTCTCTCTGATACGTATGTGTGTATATATATATATATATATATATAGTATTCATGTTCAGTAAATGGCTCTGCAATAGAGCTATTATGTATGAAAAAAAAAAAAAGCTAAGATTGTGTGTATTCTTCATAAGTATGGGACAATGAAGGAATTCTGATTAGCCCAGTGCAGTAGCCTTTCGAAGAAAAAAAGGAGAAAAATGTAGCTTCTGACAGAAAATGGGAGATCTGGCTTGTATGTCAGTGAAGGCTGTGATTCACAAGGAAGAAAATCAAAGTAGTTTTCATGACCTTGCGTCTCCAAGCCCGTCTGTGGGTGTGCTGGGGGTGGACTCTGCCAGGTAAAGGCTGGAGTTAAACTGGAGTTAAAAGCACCTGTTGACCTACAGGGTCCTGTGGTGCTGTGGATCAAAGCTATGGAGATCTCACTGGCAGAAGCTCTTACAGTTCTTATTAATAAAAAATAACATTAAAAAAAAGACAACTAGAATGGCTATGAAGTTATGTTAGTGGCACCTCATGTTAACAGCACTTCACACATGGTGCCCAGTTCTCCACTCATGCGACTGTAGAAATGTAATTTCTTCTGTGTCAAGATCTCTTTCAAAAATGTATTCATTCATTATTTCTAAGTTCTTCGTATTTGCTGTCATCACATTATTCATATTCTAGCATCCCACTTCAGTTATTGATTAACATTTTCTTTATCTCTGCTGTCTTCTTGGAGGTGGGAATGGGGCATGTCATAGAGCAGTCCAGATGCCCCAGTCGTGTGCAGTCTTGCAGTGCTCTGAGTGCTGATGTGCGCTGGAGCTTGTGTCCTGTCTTCAGGAATGAGCTGAGCGGCTGATGAGGCAGCTCTGAAAAGTGGGGTGCTGTAGCTGTGTTTGGGTGCGGTGAGTCTGGCTGGGAGACGGGTCACTGTATCTGCTCCCAGCTGTCCTCATCCTCTGCTGCCTTCTAGCCAGCGTCTACCCTTGCCCAAGCTTGTCGCAGAGGCATGAAATGGGTCATCAAGGGGCCCTTGGAACACTCCGTTCCCTGCTCTGGGACAGGAGAGCCAAGGCTGGCATCCTGGTGGTGTCCCCTGCCCAGCCTGGACTCACCTGGGTATCCTTGTGTTCTGTTTGGAGGCCGCGGCCACATCTGGGTGTGGGGTGGGTGCTGGGCTGGAGGGCTTGGTGGCCTCGGCTGTACCGGAGGGGTTGGTGGCCTTGGGCAGAGGTGGCAGTTGGGCAGCAGCAGTTCAGCCAAGGTGACAGAGCCTTCCTGGTGATGTGGACCCAAAGGTGCTCGTGTTTCAAACTGCTCACAGTGCTCACGTACTGTTAGGTGAAATCCAGAAAAAACAGAGTCAGCTGTTTGACCAGAGCATCTGAGGGACTAAATAGGAGGAGAAAATAAAGTCTGTGGATCAGTGTGATTTGCTTGTTGGAGCCCTGACGTCTGCCGGTGCCTCCGGTGTGTGCTGGTGGCCACAAACCCCCAGAGAAAACATTCCTTGGAAAGAGCTTCTTGATTAACTCTGTGAGATTCAGTTTTAACTTCAGTTACGTTTGTATCCCTTCAGTTATTTGAAAGAGCTTAAAATAGCTTCCACAGGCACTTGCATTTAAATGAAAAAAAAAAAAAAAAAAAGATAAAAAACGACAAGTTAGACCCATGCTCACTTTGTTGTTTGTTTGTGTACGTCTTTCCTCCCGTTTCCAAGAGCTGCACCTCACACCCCATTTCTTTTGCAGTTGTGTTCAGTGGAGGGACTGCTGTGTGTCAGCCATGCTGAAGGGCACATGATGGAGGCAAGTACTGGTTTATATATTCACACTTAGCTAATATTGTGTTTGCTAGTTTCTCTTTTTGAACTGTTTTGTTTGCCAGCGCTACTGTGAAATAATTGCACAAATGAAGGGCTATATTAGCATGTTCTGTGATGTAATAATGTTGTAACGTCTGCTCAGTGTGATAGTATATGGAATTGTGAATTTTGTCCCCAATGTAGTCTAATCATGTGTGAATAAGAAATGTTTGTTCTTGAAATTCGTGCTATAAAGTACTCAATTTCCTCCCTCAAACAGAATATAAAGGTTGTTATAAGTGAGGGGAAAAAAAAAAAACAAGCACAAAACTTGGATACTAATGCAGATAAATATGCTAATTAAATCTGCTGGTTCACAGTTCTTCACATTTACAAGTTGTTTTTCCCCCGAAAGTAGATACTAGGACAAATAAATAGTTTTAAGATCTTCATGCCAGATACACAAATTGAAAAGCCCTTGTCAGGCTCAGGACAGACTCATCCCGTGGCACAGGAGCAGGCAGGTGAGCACGGGATCCCAAGAGGAGATAATGTCAGAAACTGGGCCAGGATGCATGGGTGGTGGGAGCGGGGTGAGGTGCCAGGGGCTGGCGGGTCCGGCTTGCTTTGGAAATTGTCTCAGGGCTCGTTTCAGCAGGGTAATGGTTTCCAGCAGATAAGGCGTGGAACCCTAGTTAGTGATGTTTTTTAAGGTCCGCACGTTGCCAGCAGTGAACTGATGGGCAGCGTGCAGGACATCAAGCAAACACTGGGGAGAGTGTCCTGGGCACCTGTGGTGGGAGTCCTGGCTGCAACAGGAATTCTGAGGGAATCAGCTGAAGTGAAAAAGGCAGTTATGGGTCACCTCTTAGGTTTATATTTTGTACACCAAATAATTTTGTGACTCTTGCTTTTTAGCCAGTGAGGTTTGTTCACTGAACCATTTGGTCTGTTGTATGAAAAGGAAAATCTAGTTTTGCCTTTTTTTTTTTTTTTTTTT
>VWYH01002298.1:356755-404306 GCA_013399365.1 Pampusana beccarii | reverse complement strand
AAAAAACTTAAATTGAGTGGGGACATGCAGTTCAGCTTTCTGGAAACCTGTTACTTGAGGAAAAAGAACTATTAAGAAAGAGTGAGCTTAAAAGTCAAAGCATAATACTAGTCATAAGGTCACTTGAAGTCATTGAAGAAAGTGTTAAGTATGTAAAACTAAAAGGTTGGTTGCACATTTTTTTTTCATTCTGACACACAACTTCTGCATGAATATGGGTAAATACGTTTTTTGGGGATGTGGTTTATTACTTTGCATTTAATGTGTTATTGATTAAAATGGCCAATATCTTTAGACTCAATGCTTATAACATGTTTCAAGTACTGAGATAAAATCCTGTATGATTCCAGTGTTTGGCTTTCTCTAAGTACTGGATTTCATCTTGCCTCCAGCTGATAGCAATGACATTTGAAAAAAAGAGAGTGTGAGGCAGCTCTTCTGATATTTTTGGATGCCAATTTGGAAAGCTTTTTGGAAAATCTGTTTAACCCATTGTGTCAGGTTTCAGATGCACAGCATTGAGAGTGCTCTTGTTGTAACTTCAATGCATTGTGTTTCTGCAGCTGTTTTAAGATAAAAATGAATGCTCTCAAATCCCAAACACACATTGCATTCCAAATAAAACATGGTTTTTTTTTTTAAAGCACGGGTTGCTTTCTGCCAAGATCGAGGTAGACCTCTCTGATCTGGTTTCTGTATTTGTAGAAGCCTAACCAAAACTTTCTCCTGCAAGAAAACAATGATCAGCTTCTGAGCATGCGATCTCACGGTGCTGATGTGAAACTGGTTCAGACACCGTCCTGTTCCCCCCGTTCCTGTGGCCCCAGCAGTGCGGCCGCGGGTGCTCAGCAGCTCCGGCCCAGCCGTTCCCCTCGTTCCCCTGCTGCGGGTGCTCGGCTGCAGCTCCTGCCCCCTGCGCTGGAAAAGCTGTGAAACCCCTGCCAGAGACTGAGCTGCACATGTGCTGCTGCTCCCCTGCACACGGGCTGCTTAATCTACCTTTAGAAAGGCATTTGGGTTTTCTCGGGGAACTATGGACGAGACTATGCTGATTGAAACCGTGTCACTTGCCTGTTTTGCTTGAAGACAGATTTTCAAATCTCTCTGCCAGTTCCGTCAGCGGATGCTGGCAGTAATAAGCCATTTCTTACTATTTGGGAATGCATAACTGATTTGAAAATGTTCTGTTTTCTTGCATATATTAAATACTGTGAAGTTAGGCTTCTACAGGAAAATCAGATAGGCAGAGCAGGCATTGCATTTGAAGCACAAAATATCAGATCTTTGTTGAGGAACAAAATGAATTCTGCCAAAGAGACTAACATGCTCTTCTGAAGTTTCACCTCATGTTCTGTTAGATACTGTTATGAGCTTGTTCTTAATAAACCAAACCCCGCTGGTTTGTCCTTGCTTCTCCCCCTTTTGAACAGTTTTTCTCCCTGTCTTGCTTTCCTGTGCCCTCCGTGCTGGGCTTCTTCCCCAGGTGATGAATGACTTGTCCCACTCAGCTTTGGCTTCTGCACACAGCCTAGATGCAACTAATACCACACAGAGGGATGCTTGGAAAACTGATACATTCTGTTTTGTTAATGGCATGTTTTGCGCATTGGATTCTTTAACCCACTACTTTCTGCATGGATATATAATAATGACTTTTTTGTTTAACATTAGATAAGCATGAGATCACCGTGGCACAACTGCATGTGTAGTCACTCTTGAAGCAATTGCACACCTAATTGGCTGACAATCTTGGCGTTTTTAAAACAAACACAGACCTTTTAAAGACAGGGGAAGTATTTATATATGAATAGTCAAATAGACCTGTTGGGTGTCGTCAATGGAGCCCCCTGGCACTGAACAGTTGTGTGATGACCCTGATCCTGGAGGCAAATCCCAAGATCAAGAGACCAAAAAACAACATGAATCAGAGCAAAAATTATCCAAAATAACCCATAATGCTTTGGAGAACATTAATGTGATTGGTCAAGGCTTGAAGCACCTTTTCCAGCACCAGCGCAGGAGGTCGTCCGTTTCTCCACATGACGTTCAGCAAGCGCAGGCCGATCTGGAGCCTGACGTGGATTTGGAAAGCCAGAGCGTCTGTGCTGACATTGATGGTGTCTCCACCCACCCCACAGCTCTGAACCGCGTCCTCCAGCAGATCAGAGTGCCGCCCAAAATGAAGCGAGGGACCAGCCTGCACAGCAGGCGGGGCAAGGCGGACGGACCCAAGGGCAGCCCGCAGATCAACAGGAGGTCTGCCCAGGACACACAACCCGCTCGGCCCAGGTCGTCATCCACCACAGATGCCCCCACGAACTTGTCCGTGATGGAGATTGCTTCTTCTGTCTGTGTAGGTGGAGAGGAGGCCGCAGCAGCAGCAGTAAGTTACTCAGATTTACCTTTGGTCTTTATCATCTCCTTGTATGTTGCCTTAAGCCTTTTGAATTTTGTTTTAACAGCAAGTTTCTTTCAGTAAACACTGATGCTACTGTGTTCAAAAGCTTCTTCAGTGGTGAAGCAAAGAGCCTGAAAGATGCATTAGTCATTTTCTCACATGGCAGGTGGCTTGTTTTCTGTGTTTGATCAGTGAAATGCAAGCTCCTTTTGAACACATGGGTGGCTGGGTGGCACCCGCCAGAGCCGGAGCTGTTACCTCGTTCCTGCAATAGAACTTTGCATTGATGTAGAAGGCTTTTTCCTTCCCCGCTTGCTTTATTGTGTGTTTTATAGAAGTGAGGAATTCCAGTTTGAGCGAACGGTGCTGTGGATCTCTCAGGCTGTTGGAGGCTTGGGGCACATGCTGCAGACTGTGCCCAAACCGCAGTGCCCAGCTGTGTGCCGGCGCGGGCTGCGTGTGGGATCTGTGTTAGTCACACTGCCAGGAAGCTTAGGAAGTTAATCTCAAAATATTGTATCATTAATGCAAGAGGGCTTTTTGTTTGGTTGGTTTGTATTTTTTTCTTTTTCCCCTCTCCCTATGTTTTATGTGTGGATGCTGCAAAGTTTTGGAGACAAGGGTCTTTATTTCTTGTTTGTTCTGCAAAGCCCCTCCAACAAGGTCGGGCCCCGTGAGATGATGAGTTCCCTGGGTCAGGCTGAAGCGTTTGGTGCCATGCCGCTGCTGCTCACCTATGCAATGGAGCCACCTGCTTACTGTGGTGATTAACTTAGAATTTACTGTGCAAACACAAACATAATAAAATCTCTGCTGTATCTTTACAGCACTAGTTTATGTGAAGAACAGGGTGAAGTCTGGGGCAGCTTTCAGAGTTTATCAAGGTGGGACAGTCCCTTTCAGGTAAATGTGGAGAACTGTGGTGCTGTTTTAACTTTGTAAATAGGTTGGCGTTGTAAGCGTTAACTTCTGTTTGTATGGTTCTCTAAAATAAAGAGTATTGGCTGAGCCTCATTCTGGGTGGTGCTGAGGTGCTCTGCTCCCCAGGGGAATTAAGGACATTGAGTACTTTGTGGCGTAACAGAGAGTAAATTCTTAATAATCCTCTGCACACAAAATATTTTTAGTTCACAGTATTGTTCTGTTCTCTGTCCTCTCAATTTGTTGTTGAAATAGAAGGGCAAAACATTATCCCAAAACCACAGATTGGATTTGTTCTAACACCTCATTTACATATATTTGCATGTGTAATAGTCCTGCTGCATGTTGTCAGGCTTTCTATAGAAACTGAAAAATGAGATTGTCGTAGCATGGAAAATAATGTAATAATTAAGGTCTTACTGAGATACTTCACTTGGTCTTGTATTCCAAGCAGTCTAAATTTAAATATTTTTGCATAAAGCTCTTCCTGTAGAGGCAGCCCACTGCGCTGAGAAATCGGGATTGTGGTGGTTTGAAAATGGTTGAGCCCACATGGGTCTCATTTTACTGTCCTTTCAGAGCTTTTTTTGGTGAGGTAATGAGTTACCTGCAAAGACACTGACAAACAGAAAAAGGTTCAGGTTCCAGAGATACAAAAGTAGTGGGAGTTTGGTGCAAAATAGTGTCAGCGTGAGGTTCAGTGAGTGCCATGAGGGTAGGGGCAGCACCCGGCTCCGCTCTGCGGCCAGGCCTGGGGCTGTGCTGAGGGACACCCGGCCAGGCCTGGGGCTGTGCTGAGGGACACCCGGCCAGGCCTGGGGCTGTGCTGAGGGACACCCGGCCAGACTCGGGGCTGTGCTGAGGGACACCCGGCCAGGCTCGGGGCTGTGCTGAAGGACACCTGGCCAGACTCGGGGCTGTGCTGAGGGACACCCCGGGCTGGTGTGGCTTCAGGAAGGACAGGGATTTCTGGGGGACTCCTGCTCCTTCCCTGCCGGCAGGAAAACGGGTGCAATCAACAATGAAGGCAAGTGTCACCCTCACGTCTCACTGTAATATAAATACTGTAATATAAATACACTGTAATATAAATATAAATATAAAATACTTCAGGCACTTTCAGGCGGTAACTACCTGCAGTCCTGAGTGGAATAATGAAGCCTTTGACATTGTTAGGGTTTTATGGAAAAAATACAAAATCAGTCTTATTGAAATAGACATAATTACAAATGTGCAACACCTTGCGTTTTGGTGTGTGGGTTTGTTTGGTTTTTTTTAAGCACTGAGATGGTTTGATGTCACCTGGACTTCCCCGCCAAGCGTTGGTGTTAGAACACAGTGGCTGTGAGGGCAGCTCAGTCCTTCAGGGTTTCTGTGCAGTAGCTGTTTTGGAGGATCTGCTGGAAGCCCTTGGCTGACACCTTCTGGTATCGCTGAGAAGGCAGACCAACCTGAATGAATGTAGTATCAAATTGTTCCGTGGATTTGCAGCTTTTGCCTCCATAGGCCTAAACATTCCAGGTTGGCACTTGCTGCAGGGTTCCAGGAGTGATGGGGAAAAGGATTTGCTGTTGTGCAGTGAGATCCCTGTCAGGCAGCTTTCCCAGGGACCCCTTGCTTCACTTCTGAGTCCTGACATGACTTCTGTGCCCTTAGCTTCTCTAACACTCATCCTATTTTCAGTTTTGAGGATCAGTTTTCATAAATATTTCGAATCTCTTTGGATTCTAGTTAACAGCTTAAATCTCTATTCTGTCACTCTGCCTTTAAAGAAATGACAACGTATGCTTCTGCAATAACAGTTTCCAGTCTTTAGTTTGCAGATTCCTCAGTATTTTCTGGTGATGACATTGACTCCATGAGTATCAAAAAGCTGCTAACAGTAAGCTTGCTTTTCTTAGTTACTTCTAATGGCTCTTTTCAAGCAGTCACACTGGTCTGCACACCGCATATTAATATAACCAAGGTAGCATATTCAGCTGTGCCACCCTTTCAGTATATGTAGCAGAGCTGTGGAAGAATGAACAGTTTCTCTCCAAATACAGTCTTTTAAAGCAGTAATTTATTTGTCAGAACTACTTTTCACCAATTCTTTTGTCCTAAATACCATGAACCCCACCTGGGACAACCACCTGTGAAAAGACAAAAGATGGAATTTTTTATGTTAAAACCATGTGGAAAGTCTGCTGTGGCTATAAACAATATGTCTTGGATCTGTAAAAATTACTTGGGCTTTAACCCATTCCCCGAAAGAACAAGGAATCTTCTTAACATCATACTGTAGTGTTTGTACTCCCATTCCACTTAGGTAGACGTTTTGAGATTTTTTTCATGACTCATCCTGTGTAAAACGTTTTTTAGCTTTGGCCATAAAGACTGGTTTTATATTGAAAATAAGATTCGTTATACAAATAGATCAGGTTAGTCACAAGCCCTTCTGGAAATCATAGATATGATTTTACTACTAGCACCTGCAGCTGAGTCCTGTTAAAACAGCACAGATCCCAGAGTTACTGAGGAGGGAGAGCTGCTGCTCCTGGGGACTGACCCGTGTCCCGACAGCGAGGGGTGCAGAACCAGGACCGGTTGTGTACAAGGGGCATTTCAGGACATCAGGCGTTTATTCTCTTTCGTAAACCTGGTGCTGCAAGCACCTGGAGTGAGAGACCTGGGCTTCCAGCAGATGTGAATGGACAGCAGTGTGCTGTGTGTGACAGCTCCGTGACAGCGCCGTGACAACCAGCACTGTTCTCCACCAGCAGAGAAGCACAACCCCATGTTCATGCTTTGTACAGGGGTAGGGTTGCCTTCTTTGCATCTTGCAACAAGATGAGATACTGGCAGGTCACTGTAATGGCTTAATTGCAGATGGAGATATGCCAGGAGTAGGCTGAGGATTGTTTCACAGGCTCGGAGATTAACCTTCAGTAGTTGAATTGCTCTGCAGGGCCGTGCTGTACCAGGCACCGCCCTTCCCAGGCTGGTGACAGTGACCTTTGTGAAGCACAGAGTGGCCTTAGGCTCAAAGTCTGGTTTATGGGCAGAGGATGCACATTATACATGAGAGCCAAGAACTGGACCGGGGAAGGACGGTTTCAGTAACTTTATTTATGACCTTGCTTATTTCTGTGTTGCTGTTTGGGATTTTCTTGGTGGGGATGACACCTGTTATAGGAGTGTTTTGGTGAAGGCCGCTGGAGATGCGGGTGCCGTGTGGGACCCCGCACCCAACCCAGCCCGCGTGTCCCGCACAGCGTCCTCGTGGTGGCCACGCTCCCAGCAGCACTGGGAGCTGTGCCTTCTGCAAATGGACCCAGAACGATCCCTTGGTCCCTCCTGAAGATGGAGTGGAGGGAGCTGGACATGGGCCTTCCGAGGTACCACTCATCATCCATGTGTATCTGAACACCGCAACTGCATCAAATGTTTTCTGGAAAGTACCAGTGATTATGAACGTAGTTTAGTTTAAATAAAGAAAAATATTTAAACACTCTTCTTGAATCTAGTTTTGTTTTCCTAAAGCGACTGATACTCCGTCAAATGCAGAAAAATATAGGCTGATAGTAACAAATTTAAAACATATAGACACCTTTTAAAATATTTTATTTTGAAATACATATAAAATAAACTAACTGGGTTGATACTGATAATATGGATGTTTGAATACATGGAATTTTTATCTTCCAAACTTTCTGCACTAAGACAATTTCTCTACTGTTGGTTACTCCAACAGGTCCTTCTGTAAGATATTATCAGTAAGACATCTGCCTATTCATTTAAGTTTATAAAGTATTGTTTTGACTTTCATATATATGTATATATATTCCTGCTAAACTTACATAATGCTAAATTTGTTTTTAAACCATGAATTTGATGTATAAGTGAAAAGCTGCAGAAGATCTCAATGGAGAGGGATATTAAAACAAAAAATACAGTTCTTACTAAGCATTTTTAAAAAGAAAAGTGGTTACAAGATATTTTGTACTAAAACCAAATTAATTCTAATTCTGTTTTCTTTTTTTGTGAAAGGATACCAAGCAGAGGCACTAGTTCATTAGGTCAAGTTCATTTTAAATGTGAAAATAAAATTTGGTGGCTTTTACTCAAATCTGAATTTTCTCCATCCTGAATGTGGTAAAAAAAGGAAGATTTTTCTTGTTTGGAGGGCAGGCTCGGGGTCTGGGAGAGGGACTGTGCAGCAGTCAGAACTGTGTGTGGTCGGCTGCTGTTTTCGCTGGATCTCCAGCGCTGCTGAGCTGCGTTTTCAGGCTCATCTCCGAGATCACAGTGATGTCCCCTTGGAGGGGGTTTGGCCATTGTCACCGGGGTGGTGTCGCCGCTGCCAGCCTGTCCCAGAGCCATGCCCGAGCACCCTGGGGCTGCCCGGCCCCTCCCGCGGAAGGAGGAGTGTGCGGGGGTGCGGAGGAAGGCCAGGGGGCTTTTCCCCGGAATGTGAGCGCTTTGCTTTCCTTTGCCTGTGAAGACCCCTGGGAAAGCCGGCGACAGAACTGCTGTGCCTGGGGCTTGCTCCTGGTGGGACTTGATCCAGCTGTTGAGTCGGGGAGATTGCTGTTCTTTTCAATAAATAGTGTTATGATTGATAAATGGTATCGATGCCTAAGCAGGTTCGTTTAACTGGTGAAAACTGTAACCAAAGGTTTTTCTAAGAAAACCCATCCGGCAGCGCGCAGCAGCAGAGGTGTCGATGTGCGCGCTGTGTTTGTGCTTCAGGACAGCTGTGTCCGGCACAGCCTGCGCCGCGGCCGCTCGTGCGATTCCCCATGTGCCAACTGCGGTACAGAAGCAACTTCTGATCACTTGAATGTATCGGCATTTGGTCACTTGAGTGTGTTTTTGCAATCTCACTGAAATCTTTCTGGTTTTATAATTTTTATAAGTCTCAAATCACTAAATGGTTGCTGGGTAAGGTTGTCTTGACTGCTTCTTGTAGTTAAAGGTTCTGTGTTTTCTGCAGTCAGAGGCATTCTTTCTGCTCACCCGGCCAAGGTCTTTTTTTCTAACATTCTCCTCACCTAAGTTCCAGTCGTGGCATTTGTCGGGCCGGAGCGCGTGGTTTCTGGCCATGCAGGAGCGCTGCTGGGCACAGAGCAGGAGCGTTCCCTGAGCGGTGCGTGGGCTGACCCACACCAGCGATGTGACCGAGGGCTGGCGGGCAGCGCTTCTCACGCCATCCCCTTGTCCGTGGGACGTGCAGTTGTTTGGTGACAAGCTGTGCTCCTGTGGGGACGAGCTCCCCGTGCTGCAGCCGTGCAGTTGGTAATTTGGACCGGCAGCGCTCCGTTCGGTCGGTCTGCGGGGCTGGCTGCACGGCTGCTCTGACGCTGCTCTGGGCTGCGCTTGCTGGCAAAGCCGGGTTCTGCTGCAAGCGCTGGGACTGTGTTAACTAGGAGACAGTGCACCTCTTGCACAAGCCAGAGTTGCAGCATCTTTCTTTAACATAGATGTACTGCTACCAAAAATTGACTATTTTGGTGTTAAACTAAGCAGATGATTATAACAACCCTCCCCAAATTATTCTTTTTAAAAAAAAAAAAATAAAAGGTCTGGGAGAAAAAATTTTGTTCCTTCAGGAGGACAAGGTTTCTTGCAGTTTTAAAACCATAAGGATCATGGGTGGAAATAGATTAAAACTATGGAAGTCTCATGTGTGGCTATTTATGTTGGTAAATGACACTGGAGTGTCTGTATACATAGCATAAATATAAAATATTTCCTGATTTTTTTCCCCACCCTTCCTTCTGTTTAATTTACACAACATGCTGTTTGTTGTTTATAGCTACATTTTGTACTGTTTTGCATATAGAAAGCTTTCTGTTATTTCACTACTTTTACTTTTCAATGTTTGCTAAATCTTCAGATGTAATTGATATTCTACATGTTACACATCTATGTATGCTTATGCATCTGCATATCGTTTAATACCGTAGCCTCCAGGCATTCTGATGCAGTAAGCTGTTTAGAATATCACATCAGAAGTTGGGCATGTCCAAATCTTTCACATTACTTCCTTAGTCTTGGCTTTAGGAGTACTATACATTATAGGCAGCTTTGGAAGTGCTAGCATGGTGAGAGATTATTTTGAATGGTTAAAGTGTTTCATGTTCCTGAGTAGAGAGAGAATTCACGAATTAGTTTATTACACAGGAATGAGTTGCTGTAGGAAGGTAATACTAGGAAAAAGAGAGTTATGGCAGCCTAAGGACAGGGTACTGTGGAACAGAGATGCCTGCGTCTGTACGTAAGAGTAGGAGCCATTCATTAGCTGTGCAGATCATAAAAATCAGTTGGGAAATGCTGCATGTGAGGCCTCTGCTACAGAGGCACGGGAGAATGTTGCTCTCATCAGTTTTGCTAATCTACCTGTTCCATCTCGGTCTGCGGATGGAATTTCAGCCGGCTGGCTCCGTTCCTTGGTCGGTGTCTCTGTCTGCCTGCGCTCGGGGCCACGATGGGGAGCAGACGGGGGTGTCCGTGGGGGAGCTGTGGCCCTGCTGTCCCCAGGGCTGGACCAGGGGCTCCTGGGGGCTTGGGCGTCCAGCCCTGAGGTGGGAGGGTGATCACCCAGCACCGCCCATGTCTGCGATCAGACAGCGAGGAAACAGGACGGTGTAGATGCCGCGGGTACCTGGCAGGACAGAGCGGCTCTCCCTGCCCACCCTTGCTCAGCGGTGTGTTCGACTGGCCATGCGCAGTACTGACTGTTCAGCTGTGTTCCCTTCACGAGCTGTCCCACTGGTCACTGGGCTCCCAAAGGACACACAGGAATCCTGGGCGTATCTTCAAACACACAAAAAAGACCAGGAGACAAGGGCGAGATTGTTCTTGGTACAGATTTCCTGCAGGAGGAATGGAAAGGTGTGCACAAGGCTTCTGAATATAGTCAAAGTGCAGAACAAGGAGTGCTGACCCAGTTCAGAGAGGAGAACGATGCAGCTGCTGGATGCAGAATCCCCTGAGCATCTGATGTGTGCTCCGCCAGCACCGGGAGGTCTATCTAGTGTCTCGTTCCCATCAGTTTCCTCTTGGCCCCACGTGGTCGATATAAAATTGAGGCCTGGTAACCGGGTAATGTACTTTCCCTGTATTTCCAAGAAAAGTGATCATTTTGAAAAGGAGTCCAAGTTCTGGCAGGGAATGCTTTCTCTCTGTGAAACTCATTCCTGCATTTTGAAACCTCTGAGTTACCGCTGACAGGGCAGAATGCTACCAAATAATGCTCTCGTATCACAGCTGGGGTTTTCAGTGCTGAACTAAGCATCTATAGATGTTCCTTTTGGATGGTGGCTATAAAATAAACACCTCTGTTTAATCTTTTTGTAACTTTCCCATCCCGATTCTATTTAGAGAGCCACACTGACCCTTCTCATAACCTTTCATGGCCCAGCCACAAACGTCTCCCCTATCTCTAGCCTCCAAGTAATTTGATGACTTTAAAAATAGGCTAAAACCATTTTTCCTTAACAAGGCAAACATTCTGGCCTAAGTCACCTTCATTTTTCTACAAGACTGTGCAACCATGCATGGCAATGAAGTGGACTTTCCCAGTGCATACCACAGAGCGTAACTGTATGGAGTCAGTGCTGACAGCTGGTGATACCACAGCCACAGCATGTGTGGGGTCCGCAGCCCTTCATCA
Organism: Pampusana beccarii; assembly: GCA_013399365.1. Taxonomy (NCBI): domain Eukaryota; kingdom Metazoa; phylum Chordata; class Aves; order Columbiformes; family Columbidae; genus Pampusana; species Pampusana beccarii. The sequence goes on along the minus strand of VWYH01002298.1, from coordinate 393,330 downwards.
GCCGTGGCTGGAACGTGCTGTGGGTCCTTTTGGCCATTGGCGCCAGGGCTTCCTTCCCGTTGAAACTGAGGCCTGAAGGGAGCGCTGGTAGGCACTGGAGTGCTGGATAATCCAGCCTTGACTTGATACGGAGTCAAAACTCAGCTGGAGCTGTTTCTGATTCCAGTAGATTTGCTCACAGATTCGAGTTACTCTACTTTCCTAGGTAGATAGGTCCATGTACTGAAGGGATCAGTGCTACAGCCATTCAAATGTAATGCAAAAAGGAGCCCTCCCTTTTGCATTCATGTTGCAATTGTATCTGTTTGAGTTGTATTGTGAAAATTGTACAGGATGTATACGTTTTCAGAATGAACACTGAGCGTGCAGACAAACATTCAGGTACATGAGGCCCCAGTCATTTAGTAGTGCATGGATAAATTAGCAGAAAGGAAACAAAACCATGTAGTTTTGGAGGTTCAGCATCAAACCAGGACATTTCCTGACTTGAGCAGCTGTTCTGAACCAGCTGGAACCTACTTTGCAGTGTAGGGTATGTGTTCAGTTTTGAGTGTGACGTGGTGAAGTTCAGGTCCCCTCTCTGTCAGCCCAGGCATCCGCTGGGAGATCGGTATGTGCACTGCTCAGGTGTTGTGTTCTGCTTTCGCTCAGATGAGCAATCTCCCTGTCTTATTGTGAGCGTGCAGGCCCTGGTACTTTCTGGGGGTGGGAATCTGGTGCGTTCTTGTCGTTTTCCACTCCGTGCCCAGAAAACATGCAGTGCTTTCCTGTGGGAGAGTCCTGCAGGCGCTGTTGCTGCAGCGTCTGATGCTGAGATGCCACGAGGGCTGAGCTGTGCGCAACACGTGCGGTAACCCAGAGATGTGTGTGCATTGCGTGTCAGGCTCTGCTCGGACTGAGTCTGCAACAGCCATGCAGTCTTACATTTTTATCTTTTCTTTTTTTTTTCCTTGCAATATCAAATCTTTTTGTTTCCTGCTGCTTTAAAGTTTCAGGATGTGTCCAACATGTGAAAGGAAACACAGTAAATCACTGCCTAATGCTTTGGGTTTGTTTCCCTTTTTAAGGCTAAAAGTACCCACACATTTGTTAAAGTAACTTCCTTGTGGCTGAGTGTGAAAACACCTTGGTTTGCTTTGGTGTGCAGGTCTGCGTGGTGGATGTGGTGAGGGCAGGCAGGACTGCAGTGAGCAGCCAGCGCCGGTTCCCCGTGCAGGCTGCGCTCTGTGGGTGCTCCTGCCAGCCCAGCAGCCTGTGATCACACTCCATGTTCTTTCCGGTTGTGTAATGACAGCCTATTGAAGGTTTAAGTTTTACTAGTAAATCAGATTGTGTAGTTGGCACTGAGTAACTGCTGCTGTTGTACGTGATTGGAGCAGATGAGTGGAATGCTGTTTGAACAGTAAGCTTTTGTTTAATTAGACTTGCAATATGAAATCTCTCATGGCAGGTGGTTGGCTTAATCTCTGCCATCCACCATCGTCATCCACACTGGTGACATGTCATCTTTGCATGTCCTAAGTCAACATAGATACAAGGAGGAGTAGTTCATGAGGTTTTAGAACTGTGATGCAGAAAGAAGAATGTAGAAACAATCAAGTAGAGTAAAAGTTTTGATATTCGTATGAACAAATTACTGTGTTTTCCATAGTGAAAAATATTTGTTTACATACTATGGGCACGGCATGCCTGTAACTTTGTCTCTGACGTGAAAGGAGTTTCTGAATAGCATTTCAAGTTAGCCGAGGTGTTGTTTCTTTTTAATTTCATTTTGAATCATTGCTTTTGAAAAACTGGAATTTAAGTATTTATCCATCATGTTAAAATGTCAGTCTAGTACTAAAGCAACAACAGTGTCTGGCCAGTATTGCAAGCACTGGGCAGAAAGGAAGGCACAGTATTTTTTGCATGCTCTACAGAAGCCTGGCCTCTGTCAGTAGTGGTTTAATTCAGACAACGCGTTTTTGAGATTTTTTGTCGTTAAGGACTGTCAAACAATACAAGCCCCAAAGCCTGGAGGAAGCACGTGTGGTTCCCCTGCACTCTGTGCAACAGACGGGGCAGCTGCAGCAGCAGACTGGTGGTACTGGAATGGAGCAGCAGCAGACTGGTGGCACTGGAAAGGAGCAGCACGGAACTGGTGGTACTGGAAATGGGCAGCAGCAGACTGGTGGTACTGGAAAGGAGCAGCAGCGGACTGGTGGCACTGGAAACACAGTCTCTGCGGGGTATGGAGCACAGGCTGTATGGGGCAGGGTGGGGAGCGCTCAGTGCCCTTTTGTGCAGAGGCAGCAGCAGTGTGAGCGAGAAGAACCGGCTGGGAGAGGGTAGTAGTGTGGCTTGGAAATGTCTTGTTTCCCTGCAGTGTCCAGGACTACAGCTGTGTTCACCACTTAACAGCTCCAGCCCAACTCTTTACACCTTGTTGTCTTCCATGCCAGGCAGGACTGGGCTGGTGGGGTATTCACCAGACGTGAATCACCTGAGCATGAAACTCAAACTTGCTGTTGAACCCTGTGTGTAAAGATAAACAGGGAGCGAGAGACAGAACGATCATCTGCTTGCAGAACAAATACACCTGCAAGTCAGCCACTGAAAGTGACATTTTACTGGAATTGTCAGAGCTGGCATTCGCCAAGTTTCGTGTTTGCTGAACTCAGGACGATGCTTTGAAACCAGCCTCCTTGCTTCTCTCAAACAGAATTGTACAAAATGTCCATCAGTTTTCAGGTGTCTGACTCTCCGAATTGTACCTAAATCCAGATATAATGCATGTGCAATGGCTTGTATGCCTTTTAAAAAGGTTGTTTCTAAGAGTGGTGACATGCGGAGTGGTGTCGCGGGGGCTCTGCCGGCCCCCAGCCCCTCTGCGGGGACAGCAGGACCCGGGGGCGAGGTCCGTGTGTCCCGGGGGGACGGCGGGGCGGAACAAGCACAGGGGCCGGGTGCCCCTCGGCGGGGACACCGGCCCCGCTCCCCGCGACACGGCNCGCCCCCCGCGGCGGCCCAGCCCGGCCCTCCCCTTCCCTCCCCTTCCCCTCCCGCCCCGGCCCGCCGAGTGTCGGGTTGCAGCGCGGGCGGGCCGGGCCGCGGTCCCTGCCGGCCGCACACCATGGTCCAGCGCTTCAGCCTCCGCCGGCAGCTCTCCAAGGTGGGTCCGGGCTGGGCGGAGGGCGGCTCCGTCTTTTGTTCTTGCCGAGGACACACAAAGGGTTCTGTTCGCTGCCGGGTTTCGGTGGGTTTCGGCGGGTTTCGGCACTCGCTGCTGGCAGGTACGGGTTTTGTTCCTCTAACCCTGCAATCGTGCAGGTTTGTGGGGAGGTTGTGGCTTCCTGACCCGGTTTAGTCTCAGGACTGAAAGAAAAGGGTGCGCAAAAAGGGGAGCATAACAGGCAGTGTTGCCGATGCCCGGGTGTACAGGGTGGTTGGCTGTGATGGTTATTAAACGTGTGCTTTATCCTGTCTGGAATGTCTTCAGTGGTCAGGAATATGAATTGTCCCAGCGACACACCTGCAAAAGCCGGAGGAGAGCTTGTCCTCCTGTCTTTGAAGTGCTCAGCAGTGCTTGCTGCTAATACAGCACTTCAGAACAAAGGAGTGCTGTGAACAGGTTTTGCTGTTTAATAATTACAAGTGTTCTCATTTATTTCAGGAAGTTCCTTTGAGGAGAGAATGGTTAATTGATGTAGCCTTGCAGTTTTGTCACTGAACCAATCCAATGCATGTAGTTTGACAAGCATTTGGAAAAAATCAGTCCGTAAATACAACAAGGCTGCGCGGTGCTCTCCAGGTGAGGATAGTGGCACAGGGCTGCCCGCACAGCCTGCTTGGGCATCTCACCGTTCCCGCCGGGCATCGGCTTGGACACGGGGGCTGTAGTATTAACTGGACACCTAAATGACAAGCTGAATTTTCACTTTACATTTAAGCTCTTCTCCCCTGCCCCGTGTGTGTGTTTGTAAAGGTTTTAAAATGCATTCATCAAAATCTAAAAATGCTGTTATCATTATTTAAAATAGGTCAGAATTCACATCCTGTAGACTGTCCTGGGAAAAGCTATGGCTTTGCAATAAGTTGGTATCTTTCTTACTTATTTGTGATTGTTTTGAGTATCTCCTCATCTTAAAGAAACAGATGTGGCCATTTTTAGGGAGCGTGAAAAAGTGACACTTGGTCTTTAGCGGTTTGCCTTGTTCTGTGTCGGGAGCAGAAGTGTCCACAGGCTCTACAGAGTTTCATCTTCGCCTCAACAGAGACTTGATCTAGTTAGTAATGAACTTCATATCTGAGCTGTGTTCATATGGGGCAGCCAAATGGCTTTAAATGAACTCCTTCGGATAGCTGCATTGGAATTCTTGTTTATCAAGGCAGGCAGGGTGATTGGGAAAAATGTTTACACTGATATTGTACTATGGGAGAACTGTTTCCGATTTGTTTTTCTAGCTGTTTCTCTATTTTTGTGTTGTCTGACACAATTGTGTCTTGCGCTGAATTAGCTCTGTTTGTGTCAAGCCTGCTTTAAACAATGGTCTAACCTTGACAGCTTTTTAACTTTTTTATTTTAATTGTAAAAGATGCCCAACTTGTATGGTATGATGAACTGAAGGAAGAAATGAGAGCTTGGTCTGTATTTACCAAAATTAAGGGTGTAGTTGCATGAAGGAGCAATGAAAGCAGGTTGTGTGTATCTGGGTTTGGATGCGGGATGAGAACTTCGGCTCCCAGGCTCCCCCCAGCTCCTCAGAACGGGCTGGGGGGGTCATTGTGTCTGTGCAGCAAATGTGTGACAGAGCAGCCTGTGCTCTGCTAAAGGGAAACTGTAGAACAGGCGTACCATCTATCAGCCAAAGTGTAGTTACTGCCAAACTGTATAAAATAAAGCAGTACTTTATTAATATTTCTTGTGCAAAAATTGTGATTTGTGGTTGCAGACTTATGCAAATGTCTGTGGGACCTGGAGCACCAGCTCCCAGGAGGTTCTCGCTTCTTGGGTGAAACAGGACATCAGTAAATGGCAGCTGCAAGGTCACAATTCCAATTTCTAACCATATTTCATGGTGGAGGCTTCAGTTAGAATGTGACTGTGCAGATTTGAGAGCTACGAACTGAAAAATGCTGCCAGCAGTGCGTGTAAAACTTGAGCAGAGAGAAGGTGGGACTGGGTGCAGGAAGGGCAAGGCGGTTCGGCACAGAGCGTCCGGCTCACGCGGCAGCTTCCCCCTTGCAGTTCGGCTTCGGTCAAACCCTTTGGGTTCTCCCAGTCCCTGTCTTCTTCCTTCTGTGAATGGGGTTAATGCCTTTCGCTCGTTTGCATAATGTCTGTCAGACTTCGATATACTTATCTGGGGAGAGCTGTATACGTGTATATTAATGTATGGCATGTTTGCATTTGGTAACCCATTTGTATCAGGAATTTCAGCAGGTTTTACACAGGCTTGTCTTCAAGTGTTACTTATTTCACATGTACCAAATCAGTATTTGGTATTTGTGGGTCACTGCTTGGAGTCTATGTTAGTTTGCCCACTTAAACATCTGTAACTGTTAAAAGTTTGTGTCGTAAATTACTGTGCCTTCACTGTTAAGACTTAAAGACAAAACACTTTATGGCTTTTTTTTAAAATTTTTTATGCTGCTGACCTCCTATTTTTGTGGGTATACAGTGATCAATGGCAGTCTCTATCGACGGAAGTTGTTTGGTGAGGATGAATGTAGTATTATATAAAGTAACTTTTCTAGCAATCTAAATTTACTGTGAACAAATATGGATTAATATATAATATTAAAGCAATTGACACTCTAAGACCGTGTCCCTTAAACTGCCACCTAAAGGCATTCCTGTGCAGGGAATCAAGAACTGTTTGTCTCACAACAGAAAAAGTAAATAATGGTGTGGATTTCCAGAGTGTATTACTTGAATTGTTCATGGCTGTATTCTTCTTTTCTGTGTGTCTGCCTGTCTTGAGGAGGATAAGTCCTTGAAGAAGCTTGTAATGCGGAATATAATCACTCTGTTCTTTCTCAAGTCAGTAAAACAATTACACAGGAAGTTGAAAGTAGAGTGACTGGATGCTCCTGAGCTCCAGGGCCCGTTGCTGTGTGGCTGTTTCCTGTCCATCACTGTTCGGATGGAAAAAACACGTTTATTGATAAGATCCACTGTTGGAGGTTGTGCTGGTTGGACTGAAAACGAGTTAATTTTCTTCATGCTTGGCTACAGTTAAGGGTGAGGAGAGTCAGAAGTAAGAGGAGGGTTTGGAAATTGGCTCATTTTAACCCTGTTTTTGTGTTTCATAGAGCAGCAGGCAGTTTTCCCATGGCTCTTCAAATTCTGCATCGCTCATAGAACTGAAGTAACATCGCTGTACCCATGGCTGCACGGAGCTGCCTGCATGGTTCCATCTAATGGGGCCTTCAGGGACAGCAGGGCGCAGCGGTTACCCTCAGTGGTAGATCCCCTCGCGATCCCCTCGATCCCGCCTCTGGCAGCTGCCGCTGGAGCCCCGTGCAGCGTGGGGCGGGCTGCAGGTCGCTCGCCGTCCCTGAGACCGTCCCGGCACAGCTCACCGGCACTCGGTGGCGGGCTAGTCCATCCCCCGGAGCACGGGCGGTGATTTGGAGTTTCCCGTGGCTCTGAGGGCAGCGGGTGTGCTCGTGCGGGCCGCTCTGGGTGCTCTGCCACAGATAGGCCAGCCGGGGTGTGACCGATCACATTATGGAGCTTTGAATCTGTTCCTGCACAGAGACTTTGTAAGGTTTGCTGGGCAAAGGGCTTGTTTAAACAAGGCTGAGAGGTGGTAGGATGTAAATAGGTCTCCAGACGTTGCTGGCCGTGTTCGTGTTGAGTGATGGAGTACTGGCAATGATTAAAAACATTGTGAATGTTCTAGGCAAGATGGGTCCTTCAGGAAGGGTATGAGCTTCCACTGCATCATCTTGCTTGGAGGAACATGTGGGAAAATGTTGTAGAGATATCACCTTCATCTTGCAAAAGGAAAATGAGCTTCTGACACTTTTAAGAAGTAGGAGTAACAGGTTTCGTGAGGAGTTTGCACTGTCTCAGTGAAATGGCTTCATAAATGCCATGACGGTGTGGAAGTAAAATAGACTTGAAGCATTTTCCCACGTTGGTAATTACCAGAGTACTTGAGCCTACACCTGCAGAGATATCAGAGGTGGGACCAGGGCCTTCTCTTTCTGAAAAAAACATGACTAATAATGCAGAGCATTCCCCCTGGACGTGCCGGCTGGGGCCTGGGAAATAGCATGTGGTGGCTCATTGCCAAAGAGACTTCTGATGTTAGAAGATGTAAATACAGACGGCAGGTGGAATGCAGCTTACATAAGTGCAACTTTCCTTTTAATAACGGAATTCCACAGCTCATGGCAGTTTGCTCTGCAGAATATCATTAGGCTGTATAATAGGTGCTTACATGGGGCTGGAGAGCAATAACAATTGGAATGTCCTACCAGCCGTTGTCCAAGGAAGTGTTGCAAGTGTTGTCATCTTCACTCTGAATCACTTACCTTTGGGGCTCCTCTGTAGAGATTTTGGCTTGTCTGGTATTTGCCCTCTCCCCAGTTCCCGGGGATAAACCACGTGGATTCTTCCTCAGCCAGAGTTTCTTCAGAGGCAGAGGAGTTTGCTCTCCTTTTGCAAATCTTTCTGTTCTGGATGTGACAGTCAATGATAAAAATGTATATGTATACCAGGTGGTTTTCAGAAAGGACAGAAAAGCGTTTACACAGGAGGCAGGTGTCAGAAGTTTAGGGGAAAGGAAATAACAGGAGCAAGAGAACTTGAGTTTGTTTTCAATGTTCACGTGACATCCAGTTTGGGATTCCCTGTCTTGACAAAGGGTACAACAATGACTGCCAAAATAATTCTTGTCGGAGATAAATTGTAAACACTTGGTGAGCACAGAAATGGATGCTAAAAACCGCTTGGTGAGCAGAGAAATGGGTGTTAGGAGTTCCCTGGGAGGATTCTGGCTGTTGAAGGTGGGTGGGATCGGCTGGGCTGTCCCAAGCCGTCCCTCGAGGGCTCTGCGCTGCCATCCTGCTCTGCCAGCCCGACTGCACCTGAGCACCTGCACTGAATGATCAAAGTTCTACAATATGCTTTCACACCATGAATGTCACATTTGGGATTATATTTAAGATAAGTTGCAGGTAATATGGCTCTCTCCATTAAACCGTGTTCTGCCTGTGGGGCTGTTCTTCCAGCTTCCCTCAAGGTAAATGCGGTCTTTGTTTCAAGAGAAGGATGCTCAGCACCCTGTGGTTTTGACTGTAGATTGATTTTTTTTTTTCTTTTTTTTTCCCCCTTGCCCTTTTTGCTAGGGCATTCAAAGGGCACATACTTAGCAAGAATGGAATCCAAGATCACAGGAATGCAAACTGTAGAGTTATACTACAAGGGATTTTTTTTTTTTTCTCTTTTTTTTTTGTCATTCAAATGTCACATACTTAGTAAGAATTGAATTCAAGATTAAAGGAATGCAAACTGTAGAGTGAAACAACAAGGGATTTTTTTTTTTTCCCTTGAGTGCTATTAGTAAACACTCAACTGCAGAAAAATACTTCTCCATGTTATCTACATCCATGGTCATCACACTTAGCTCTCAGAAGCCTGTGAGCACTGGTGTTGTGTTTGGGAAATCGGTAACTAGTAGCAGTCTCAGTCCTGGAGTCACCGGCTGCTCCTGAAGAACACGGGGTGAGGGTGCGGGTCAGCCCGGCTTGTGCTGCCCGAACCACTGAGACGTCGCTTGGGAGGACCGGCATCCTGGTGGTGGGGAACAAAAGCTTACAGGGAAAAGAATATTTCTCTGGTCAGAAATGCATTGTTTCAGCCTGCTGCCGTTGGCAGCGGGGCAGCGGGAGCGGGGAACCAAGAGCCAGTGTGCAGGGCGAGTTCCAGGGCGCTGTCGCAGAGCCTGGGCAGTGTTCTGCAGAACTGCTGCCCACAGCTCTGCGGGATCGGCCTGGGACTGCTGCTTTGGACAGGACTAAAGCTTCTAACAGCTTTCTCCATTTAAATCAGCTTTTAGTTGCGATGTGTGTTCTTTCTTTCAGTGAAATGCGGGTTGCTGTTCTCTTTATGCTAAAGACAACCTTCCCACACCCCAAAAAATTTAAAAGACAACAAAGAGAAGAGGCATCCCTCTGCTTCTTATGTGCAGCACTTTAATTTCAGTAGGAGTTGGGCATATCTTGGGAATCCGGCCCACTAATCTCAAAACTAATAGTGTATTGCAGAGGCGTGGAGGCTCAGAGACCTGGAATTGCGTAGGGAAATTATGTCTTAGTCATAGTTATTATGTGGTAGGATAAAGTGCTATAAATCTAAAGACTTGCGGATTTGGAGCTATTCTCCCTTTTGTTGAGTGCGTTCAGCATTAATGTTCTGAATAAAATAGTTGCTTAATTAAGGTAATGTGTTGGCAATACTCTGGCTTGATCTGTTCTATCCTTCAGTCTTGTCACTGGGTTACATGAGTTAATTTCATTTGGAATTTATTTATTTTTCCTAAAACGCTGTTTAATACCAGCTGCAGAAGTTCAAGGGTATGCTGTAGCCTCCATACGTTGTGTAAATATTATCCTTTTTGTACCATAATGGAGCTGAAGAGTGAACAGCGTTTGTACACAGACTGCTAGAAGTAAGTGGTTGCATAAAATGAGATCTTAAGCACTCAAAATAAGACGTTTCAGAAATTAGCTAGTCCACCGAACAGGTGGAAGAGGTCATAGATTATCTAAACAATGTAGCTAATCAGGAGTGATGAAAGAACTTCCGACTGGACAAATGAAAGTCTTTAAGCACTAGAGAGGTGTCCCAGTGACCGTCCACATCTGGATCCGCGTCGGTGCTGCAGTGACCGTCCACATCTGGATCCGCGTCGGTGCTGCTGTGACCGTCCACATCTGGATCCGCGTCGGTGCTGCAGTGACCCTCCACATCTGGATCCACGCCGGTGCTGCAGTGACTGTCCACATCTGGATCCGCATCGGTGCTGCTGTGACCGTCCACATCTGGATCCGCGCTGTGCAGAGGGGATGCAGCTAGTTCCAACACGTTAATGCTGTGAGAGGAGTCTGAGCTCCAGCTGCTCCTGCCGTTTCGTGCGGTGTCTGTGGCTCATCAGATGTCCCTCAGACACCGTCTGTAACCAGCATGTTCTTTATATCTGTCGTAAGCTGGAGCAACTGCCATGTTACTCAGCTGAATACGGCTTTTCATTCCCTTTGATGTAACCTCCATCTAGCCATCCAGATCTGACTACAAAACTACCTCAAAGAGCAAAGACATTTGAACCTTTTATGCATAATTAAAGAATTCAAAAATAATAATAATCTGGGTGAAAAAGGCCTCCTGGTTCTGTAGCATCATTCAGGCCATTTTCTTCTCGCATTTTAATAGTAAGTAGTACACATTTGAAAGTATTACAGCTGTTTTATTGCTGGGCGTGAAATGTCAAAGCTTCAAATGCTTTCTTGACACTTGAGAAACGCTTATACTATTGATCAACTTTACCTTTGCTTTTCTGATATTTTTCCATGAGTGGCTGTGTCAATATTTGCCTGGTGAATTGGTGCTGTCTGTGCAGGCTTCAGTGTCGGGGCTGCAAACTGGAAACCGCTGGTGAGTACCAAGAGCTGGTAGGAAACAGGCAGTTCACGCTTACCTAGGTATATATTTCTCTTCTATTTTGACTTAGAAGCTGGCAGAGGCTTTTCTTTGAGTTTTTCTTGGTGCTCCTTTTGGAAATGTTAATTCCAGTCAGGAGTTCTGTGGGTGCTGTTAATGGTCAGAGCCCTGTAGGCCACAGGTGAAGAACCCACTGGGCATCCCCAGGGGACAGCGGAGAACTGTGTGACAGCCAGCGCTGGAATGGGGGCAGCTGAGAGAAATGGTCTGATAAAGAAGTCAGTAGGCATCCAGCAGAAATGTGACGTGGACAGACATTAGGTAGCTGGGTAGGATGTCTGCCATTACCCGTTAACATCTCCTGAACGAAGCGCAGCTGCCACAGGGATGGTGGAGTCTTTGGGCAATCACAGATTTGATTGAAACTATGAACCCTGAGCTGCAGCTTGTGTGTTCTGTACCTCTCTGTCTTGAGAGCCTCGAGCAGATGGCTTCACATTGTTGTGCATCAGTTTGGGTGCCTGTGAGCCCAGCTGACCCTCTGCTGCTGCCCCCCAAACCGCATCCGCCCCACGGGCTGCACCAGACGCGGTCCTAGCGGGGCTTGGTATTTGTAACGTTTTAGGCAAGGATCTACCCACCCTTCCTGTTTCCAAGGATAAAGATAAAAATTACCTGACGTTTTGCTTTGAACTGCTCTTGTGCAGCGGTACCTTGACTGTTAAACACTTATTCTCCAGTGTTCTTTGTCTGTATCTCCTTTGCCAGTAACTTATAAAGCAGTCTTCTCTTTGAAGGAAGTATTTATGCTGAGTGCCTTTGGAAGGACTGCGTGCTGCGCTCCGCAGGCAGGCAGGGCCGCCCCGGCGCCGCCGTCGGGAGCAGCGCAGCGAGCGGAGCGGCCAGGACTGGAGCGCGGCAGAGGTCAAGCACGGGCGCCCGTGGTCTGTCTGCATCATGGGAGCGCGCTGACTTCTTTTCTTCCTTTTAACCTCTCAATAACATTAAAGTGGGTTTTTTAGCAGGGCAGAATGAGGCCACGGCACGCACCTGTGCCCCGACACGCACTGTTAGGGCTCCAGGACCGTGCCCAGCAGCGCCATGGGTCTGGGCACAGGGGGCCGCGGTTCCTGCTCTCTGACAGCTCCCACTGTTCTCTCTCTCTATCCCCGTCTCTGCTGAAACTTAATTGTGATTGAACATCGCCTGTTCAAAAACAAAACAAGAAACATAGTTAGAAGGGGAGAAATAATAATGGGTTTAAGGGTTTAAATCACGTTGATTTTTAATGTAACCAAATGCATGCTTGAGCCCATTTTTAATGCATCTTGACACTCAGAACAGCAGAATATAAATTTCAAGGAACGTCCAACATCCTCTCTGTTTTGGTATCCTAACTCCTTGGCTGTTAGAAGCAGTATGAAATCATGGGACTTGAGCTAATTTACACTTATTTGTTACTTTCAAATTACAATATTTGGCATTTCTATTGGAATCCTCTGAGCTTTTCTGCCCACCAAAAAGAAGACAGGATTTTAAGTAGTCTGGTCTGTAACAACCAAAGATAAATAGACTGCCCTTTTATTTATAAATAAAGAGACTTGGTCGATACTAGCACGCGCTGAGTTCTGGTGGTATCTGACTAATTTCAACTAAAGCTGGAATAGGTAACCTGTCTTCATTATGCCGTGTAGACAAACTTTATTAATATTCAGTGACTTGTATCATATGTACATAAGAGGCTTTGGAGCTTCTTGGTTTATGCTAAGAGTAGAGATGAAGAAGAAAATACTGCTTTTCATGCCAGCAGTGAGCAACAAAGCTGAAGGCTATGCAAAGAAATCCAGTGCCATTTTAGACTTGAAATAATTGGGTCTAAAAAGGCTGAACGAGCTCTCATTGCCTGCTGTCGCAGTTCACATGATGCGCCTGCACCTCCTGTTTATCCACAGATACAGTCCCTGCGAACAGGTTCTTTGTGCAGGGTGGTGTCGAGAGCTCGGGGACCCGCGGGACGCGGCAGCACCGGGGCTCGTGGCTCCAGCGTCACAGGTTTCTCAAAACCAGCGCTGCTCGGGTGGCTGACTGGCAAAAACAGACAGCGAGTTGCTGCAGGGTTTTAGTTCCAGAAGTCATCAGCTATCATTAAGCTGTTTTCCACACTGAATGTAATATTCTCAAAGCTAGTGAGATTTGTTGATCTTTTCTAGTTCTTCACTAACTACTTAATTTCTACATATTCTTCCAGAGTTTTCTTGTGTAAAATACCATGAGAAAGTGTGGGAAAATTTTTTGTGGTGAGCTATGAGGGACAGAAGGTCTTTATCGTTTTATTGTGTTGGTCTTATTGTACATCTGTATTGATGGAGGCAGGAGAATTGTGAAGGTTCGGTACTTTTTCAGCAGTGGAATGAATTGTGAAGTGTGACGTTTGGTATGAGAATTCAGTTTTAAAGTAATTTATTCCTTAGTCTTCAGTGTTGTTTCCACAGTAGTTCTTCAGGATTAGATGTACCCTCATTCTCCTGTGTCTTTCTGTTGCTCAGGCTCATGGCTGAGTTGCAAGCTGGCGTGGGCTGCGTTGTTTTTTTAACCTTAAATGTATATATTGGTGCAAATAGGGTAATGGAAAGGATAAGTCTTAATGCTGCTCTCAGAGATTTTAACTGAAGAAGCTGTTGTATTTAACTGCTGTGGACAGACCGGTCTGTAGGTCCTTTTTTGCTGGCGTTGACCGTCCCTGTCCATATTGTTGCCCGGCTGCTTGGGCTGAGATGAGACCCCTGTGTGGGCTGGGCTGGGGGGCTGGCAGAGCCGGGGCCCTCGGGTGTCCAGCGGGGAGTGGTGGGCGGTTGGGGACACCAGCGCGGCTTTGCCGAACCAGCACTTTGCTCAGCATCCTTGCATCCTGCTGACTGCGGCGCGTTAACCCCATCGTGCAGGCTGTTCTGTAGTTTCCGATCTCACCCCTGAATTCTTGTGGCCATCCGTCTCACGGACAGCGGCTGGTGCAGCTGGACACTTACGAGGGATCACGCTCCTCTTACCTGCTGTGCCCTGCCCTTCGTGATCGTTTCGTTGACAGCATTTGTTTTTAGATGTTTTTGTTTTTCCAGCCATCTGGGATGTGACCTTTGTTTGTTTGGTTTTTAATGTATGTAACTAATGGTTTTCAGCAAGGTGAAGGGAAATTGGCATTGTTTAAACTTCGATATTTAGAGAGAAAAAGCATTTAAAGTAGGATTTGTTGAAGGGCATATATGTATACTGTGTATGCTGAAGACTTTATGAGTTTGGACGGCTCCATCTCGGCACTCGGTGTGAGGACCCAGCCCCGTGTCCGAGACCCCTGGGGCTCTGCTGTCCCCTGCACAGAACAGGCGGCAGCACGGGTGGGATGCCCGCTGTTCTTTGCTGCTGAAGTATTGCCACACTCCACCGGGGCTGGACAGTACTGCCTGCTAGTCTGATGCCTGCTTGCATGAGAGCTGCTTCAGTTTCATGGGCCTGTTTTCTTCATGGTTAATCATACTCTGTAGCCATTAATGTTGGGAGGATGGTATAATTCGTTATTGATAAATGATCGTCTGGTGGCTGGATTCATTTGGTAGTAGATCCAAAATTCTGTATACTGAAGAATTTAGAGTGCATCCCAAAAGCTGGAGAATCACTGAAGTTGGCAGGGGCCTCTGGAGCTGGTCTCGCCCAAGCTGATCCTGCTGCGCACCCAGCCTGGCTCAGGGCGCCGTCCGGGCCACCCACTGCAGAGCTTGGTCAGCCCTGCAGGACAAACATTGTGGTGCTGGTGTGTGTTTGGTTTTGGTTTTAGTGTTCGAAGTGTCTCTTACGCATCCTTCATGACTTCACAGCGAACAGCTTTAGCACAGACTAATCTTCTAAGATATTTACTCCTTTCAGGACTTAAACTTTCTTTGGAAACTGTAATTGATTTAATGCTGTAACCCGGGAATCCCCTTGCACTGAGACTTTGAGAAAGAGAATTTTGGCGCTAACAGGGGTTGTAAGGAAGGTGCGGAGCCCCGTGTCCCCGTGGGCTGCAGTGGTCACTGGGAGCAGGGGAGGATGCAGCACTCCCACGCTGGAGCACGTCACCGCGCAGAAACAGGCGGCCGGTGCTTCGTGGTGGATGTTCCAGTTAGTGTGTGAAAGAAGGCAGTTTTCTGAAGTTTCTCTAAATAGAGATGAAATTCTAAGATGATTTTAAAAGAAAAGCTCAGTTATTTGAAATAGAAGCAGTTTGTGCAATATGTGGGGTCTAGTTACTGTGAAATTGCATTTTACTTGTAGCTCTTTTTAAAACTGTGCGTATACTTTTTAAAGCAATATCAGTGCCTCAGCTGCTGTGTGTCCCTGTGTCTCACCGCGTGTCTCAGGTTACTGAGGATTACCAGCCTAGAGCTTCTTCAGCTTCCTTCTGAGTAAACGTGATTGCAAGATTAGATGACTGCTCTGTTCCAGGAGGTGATTACCTGAGAGATTAAATCACTTGTGTGTACAGAACGGTGCTGATGCCATGGCAGCTATGGTAGTATTTCAGCTAGTTACTGCACAGTACTATAAACATTACTAATTTCATTGCTGAAAAATTAGTGAACAGTATTTATATCACGTTTTACAGAAAGGGCAGTAAATTGCATTAGATCCTTTGTTATGCCATGGAGAAGCAACAGTTATTCAAGTGGCTTGGTGGATATTTTGGCTGGAACTCCATCTGCCAAAGCAGAAATTAGTTCTATTTTTAACAATATGAGGCACTCTCGTGCAGTTATTCAGCAGAGCTGCTCTGAGAGGGTGTTTTCATGCACTACTTCTGCCTGTCTCCTGGGCTGGTCTGTGTGTGATCTGTGTACACTCTTTGTTGTCTTACAACAAAGCTGAGCTGTCTTCAGCTCATCAGTGACCGTTTTCATTAAAAATGTGTGGAAAAACTCCCCTCGGGAAGCAGAAAACAACTAGGTACTTTCAGAAAAGTTCTATTGTCTGCTGAGAGGGCAGGTTTGTGAATGGGGAGGACGGTGAAGCAGTTGGGGTTGGTACGGAGAGGGCCGGTCGGCCCTGGCTGCTCGGCCTGTGTGCGGCGGCGTGAGGCCGCAGGGGAACAGACTGCACTTTTGGTGGAATTTGCTGTGGAACCTCAACTGTCCTCTTCTAAAAATTGCCAAGCATTCGTCCAAATAAGCTGGGCTAATGCAAAATACTCTGCTGTAACTGCTCAGTTAGGTGGGGTGATGGTGCTGGGAGGTCGGTGAGGGACGTTGGCAGCAGCCATGAGCAGGTGGTGTCACGGGCCAGGGCGGGCAGAGCACGTGGGTCGGGCGGACTCTGCCTTTGCCATTGGGCTTCTAACCTATTGATTGAAAGTAACGCAAGTTTAAGAATTTCTCTGAGCTAATAGCCACAGTGTGGGGTTTCAGAAGTGGTGTCCCCGTCAGGCGGTGGTGTTCCCATTGGATGGTGGTGTCCCTGTGGGGCGGTGGTGTCCCCGTCGGGCAGTGGTGTCCCCGTGGGGCTGTGCCGGCCTGGCACGGCCATGCAGCTGCAAACACGGCTTGCCAGCGGTTTGAGAGGTGACCTGAGCTGTGTGCTCGTTGTGACCCAGTTGGGACCTTATTGTCCATCTGAGCAGTCATCATACTAAATCCCAGACAGAGCCTGTACAGTAAATTGAGAGTAAGAATGAATTAATTTGTATTAGGATCGATGCATTATTACAGTAAACCTTAGAAATGTACTAACCTGAGTTGGGACAAGGTTCCCTTTACAAACCGATCACAGTTACTGCATTGGCAGGGACTGCTGTGGGTGCGCTCGCTGGCTAAACCTGAACTGCATTTATTTCCCAAAACTGTAAACCCAAGTTAAGTCAGAAAAACAAGCTTGCATTTTGATGTGAGGGGAGCAGAAGGAGGAGCACGAGTAGTTTTTTTAGGCCCATCTTTTGTTGTTACCCGATTTCCTAAATGCTTCTCTGTTCTTGCAGGTTTTTTGTTTTCCTGTCTCTAACAAGGCTGCGGGGCCCAGCAGACAGTGGTGGAAGGGCTGGAGACAGAGCCCTGGGACCGCCGGGCCAGAGCAGCCTGCTCGGAACACCATCTCACAGCCTGGCCGGTACTTACTGCAAATCCGGAGAATGTCCCGTGTCTGTGACCTGGAAAACTGAGGGAAATACACAGGGAGGTGTCTCTTAGACTGAGTATATGCCTCTGCTTTCCTTGAATGAGTATGGTACAGACAACCAGGCTGATTAGCAATTAACAGAACATAATCCATGTGAAAACATGCCTTGTGGATTAATTAACATCTCTTAAAAATAACTTTCTTTTTAAGGATAGATCTGTTATGAATAGATGGCAAACAGTTGTCTGACTGCAGAGCAGCAAGCTATGAAAGAACTTCTCTCACTTCTCCTTCCCCAGAAGAATAAATTACCCACCACCCAACAGCTTCCCAAAACATACAGGGTGTGCTTGCTCTGCTTACTGGAGGCCTAAAATAAAAGCCTAGTCCTGGCGTGTTTCCCCAGAGGGCTCGTTCTCGCCGTCGGAATTGCTCGGGCTGCGTTGTGCCCATCGTGCTTGCTGAGCAGATCAGCTCCCGGCCCACTTCCCGACAGCCCTCGCTGCCCGGAGGGACACGCCGGGTCAATGGCGTCTTTGAGCGATGCTCAGCAGCTCCTTCTGCTCTCCTCTGGGCATCCAAACTGTGACAGGGCTCCCTAAAGCTGTGTAGGGGCGTGGGCCGGGTCACGGGGGTTGCGTTTGTCTCCCCCGGGACTGTGCAATGCAGGGGAGGTTTGGAATGGATCTCAGGGACCTCCTGAACTCGTGTGAGTCTGAGCAACCTCCTGTCCCAGGTTACAGGAACAGATCTTGAGGCCGCGCCTTGCCCGGAGCTCTGAAGTGTAGAGCGTGTCGTTCACCCCAGCGGTGTTCCTGCTGGAAGAAGATGTGAGGTGCTTTTCTGTTCCAGGCTGTGTTTGGGTTTTGTTTATTTCTTTGTTTTAAATAAACTTCTGAGGCCATCCACAGCAGATGTATTTTGCTTTTTGGTTTTATTCTCCTCCAGAAAACAAGACTTTCAATTCAGATGTGCTCCTGACAGGGTCAGCGACGAAGTATTTTTAGCAGACTGGGTGACTCTTCTGCAGTGCATTCTTGCCTTGCCTGTTCAGAGCTGCAGCTGCTTTCTCAAACATGCCTTTGGGGCTCCTGCCAAGACGCCCAGGGTGCTGCAGCCTCATATTACGAGGTCCTGCTCTGTGCGTGCAGTGGCAGCGCGGCGGGGGCCGTGCTGCGGTGCCCGCGGTGCAGCATACGGGGCCAGCGGAGCGCTGCCGGCTGGCCCTGCCCGCGCCGCCCGGCACGGCTCGCTGCCCGCCTCCCTGCACGTTCGGCTCACGGCTTCCTCTGCTCTCGGCCGGTGGCGGTGTCGGGGTTGCGAATGCGCTGGTTTGCTGGGCAGGGACCTGGGTCACCAGTGAATGCCCAGGCTTAGCAGTTTCGTTCACTGCTGCTGCTGCTGAAGTTCGCTTTTTAGAAATTAGTCTGCAAGCTGCTGCCTATTGCGACGCCGAAGGGGTGAGATGAAGTATCTCCTGTCTCCTCTCTCGAGACCGGGTTAGATTTGTTTCCCTGCTGTTGCTCTATAGTAAGCAATATCCATGGCCCAGCTTGGGCTCGGTATTAAAAGAAGGAAAATGCTTGCACTGCTGAGCTGCTGTTTATTCTTTTAAGTGTTCAAACTGGTCTTGCTGTGAGGGGAAATGTTTTGTGTTGGGAGATTCCCTGTGAACTCAAAGAATCTGATTTGAGTGATTTAGCGATCAGAAAAGATTTCTAGTACCAGCAGTCTGTGTCTTTTGGGCTTACGGGTAGAGCTGCTCCAGTTGTGGTGGTTCCTCCCCGGGAGCTCTGGGTCAGGCTTCTCCTGGTCCTGCTCCACAGAGCGTGCTGGAATTGTCCCAAACAGCACAGAACGGAGAGAATTTGTCAGCAGGTGCTGTGTACGGATTTAGAAAACAGCAAGGAATGTGAACAGCAGAGGAAACGTGGCTGAGATCAACTTTTAATATTGTTTAGAATCTCTTTAGTATTTAACAATTGTATTTTATCAGGACGGTAAGGCAGTTTGATGAAACTCCCTGTTATTCGAGACAGAAATGCACGTTTTTGAAAATCTGCCTGCACGTCCTAGTTTCACTATAACTATTTTGGTTGACTTTAAAATCAGGTACTTCATTAAGAAAACAGTGGTGAACCACACAGAGGTCCCTGCCCTTCATCCGAGCGAATCTCCTCGGTGCCGGGGCTGCTGGTGGCCCTGGCGCTGTGGGACACCCTGCCCTGTGCCGGGGTCTGCGCCCGGGGTCTGCTCCCGGGACCCTCCCTGCGGGCCCAGACCGGAGGGTGACGTCCTGTGCTGGGTGACGTCCTGTGCTGGCTGCACACGCGTGTTCCCAGAGCACAGAGCTGCATTGTTGGGACAAAGAAAAGTGAAAAAAACAAAAGCATTCAAACTATTTTCATTTTATTTAGGGAGCCATTTTCTGTTGCGGAGCTCTGGTAAGCGGCAGACCAGCACCTAGAGCCACTGACAGAGTTTAAAGGTGAGCTGAGTATAGAGAGAAATCTTGGATTGTACAGGTTTTGCTTTTTTGCAGCTCACAAGGAAGGGGGGTTATATTTTCATATGAGACAGTATCGAAGCTAGGCTGAGGCGCCTGGAGGACTAGTACAAAAGATAAGTGACGACTGATCTACTTAAAAGGAGAAAGTATTTTTAGTCCATCTGTGGTACATATTCCATTTCAATGACTAATACTTTGGGATTTAAAAATTCAGCTTTCTTGTGTCGTCAGTTTAGCTGTAAGTATCTGGGTCTTCAGTACCTCTCCAACAAAGCCAGGGAAAATCAGATTTTCTGCTATTCATATTCCTGCAGTTTAAGGAAATGTGGGTTAAAGGGAAAGGGCATGTTATGTGTGTTCTTTTATAAGCTGTCAATGGAAAAAATAGCACAGTGCTACATGTTTTAAAATGTTTTTGTACGTCATCTGCAAGGCAGATTTACATATTGTTGGAAACAGTTTTGAGTTGTGGGAGCTTCTTTTTTTGTAAAACAGAATAGCGGGTGTTTGGGTTTCTCTGGGTTGTTTGTTTTCTTTTGGTTTTCTTTTTTTTTCCTGCTGCTTTGACATTCTGCTTTCACCAAGGCCACCAAGAAGTACCAACCCAGGACAGGGACTTATTGTTCAGGACGATTTGTCATTGCTATTCAGGATGCTGCAGCTTTCTCTCATTTACCAAGCTATTTATTAGCAGCATACGATCAGTCGGAAACTTCGCAGTCATCCTTAACGCAGAGCAGCCGGCCATTAAAGCAGGGCAGGCAGCAGGCTGTGTGCTGGGCCAGGGCGATGCCCGCGCTGGGACCGGAGGGCAGGCCGGCTGCGTCAGAGCTGCTGGACCAGAGCGTGGTCTGAAAGGACAGGTACAGAAACAACGCATTTGTAAGGTGTCCAAATGTGTGAAACAACACCAGAAGGCAGTACTGGTAATGGGTGAAATGTGGGAGACAAACCAATGGAAAAGGTTAAAGACGGTGGCATCTTCCTCAGCACTCCGTAGCATTAAAAGATTTTTAATTAAATAAATTAAAGCAAAATGCAAAAGCAAAGGCTTCCTGCTCTATCAAGAGCTCTGTTCCAAAGACAACATCAATTTAGCTGTTTCAGGCTCCTGCATACCCAGAGTCTGTGCAGTACTCGCTCTGAGACCTGCAAGAGCAGCAGCGTTGTCTTCTGTCTGAATTCGTCCATGAAATCTGTGGCGCTCTTCATGTCAGCAGTTTGTGTTCGTGTCTTGGTTGTGTCTTCTGGAATAAAGGAGCTGTCTCTAGGATGAGTTCACAGATCACGGATGGCTCGTGGACAGTCTGCTTTCCTCCACACCCAGTCTGTTCTGACATTATTAGTTCTAACTATGTAACTTAAGAGCTTACTTCATAAATCATATTATTCAAATCTGATGGATGGACTTGCTGAATTTTATGTGCTGCTATCAGTGAGTTTCATTGGCTTTTCTAGTTTTAGGATTTTTGTAGAAGTTCTGCAACTTCCAAATATAGCTTCAAATGTTCACTTATACTGTGATTTTTGTCTGCTTTCACGGCAGAAGAACATTCAGAAGCAAACAAACAGAAGGAAAGAAAAGCAAAGCATACTGCTTTCCAGAAAAAGTACATAAGTACATCTGTAAGTGACTGTGGACACAAAGCCCCCTCAGAAATCAAGAAGCTTGTTCTGACATGATCTTTCACTTTGGAGTTGAGCGCAGAGCTGTCAGATTCCATGTGTCTGAGCTATTTTAATGAATGTAAGACCTTGGGTATATTCTTGAGTTAACAAATGGGCTGATGTCAGCTCAGCTGTGGTAACTGTCCTGCCGTGTGCTTATTGCACACTTTGAGCTCATCGCAGGGCAGGGAACAAGATGTTAAATCTTGATCCACGTCCTGCCTCGCGATTCAGGGCCCAGACCCTTCCTGTTTGAGCTGCCGTGATGAGCACACAGCTCGGTACGGCAGCAAAGGAGAGTCCCATACTGAACGGGGAAAACTAAACCACAGGACAGTTGCTGAAAGATGAGGTGATGCTTTTTGTGAGGTCCTTTTTTTAGTTGTTCTTTTTTTGTTGTTGTTTGTTTTCTAATAAAGTAATAAGAAGGAAGTATGATAGGGTAAAGTTTGGTAGTTCAAAAATCTTTACCAGTGTGATAACCAGAAATAGTCAGTTTGATACAAAGATGTGCAATAAGCTGAAAGCTGACACATGAAATTTTGTTTAAAGAAAATGAAAACGTTTTCAGCCACAGCCGCTTGCCTTTCCAAGTTTATTGGGGATAACAATAGTGTTAAACTAAAAGAAATGGTTTTTCGGGGGGAGTGGGTGTATTTCATATCACTTAGACCTCTTTTGGATGCTGGGCTGGTGCTTATGCCAGCAGTACTGAGAAATGAAACACCAAGCCCACTTGGAAATTTTCCATTTCATCACTCTGCAGTTTTTAGGTTGCAGCTTTATTGCTAAACTTAATCCTTTAGGCAGACTGGGCATTTTGCCTTGGTTGTGGTTTCTGCTGAACCAGAGGGATGTTGCACAGTATGCTGAAAGTTTTTATTTTGTATTTTACCATGTTGGGAAGATGGAAGATACTTTTTTTTCATATGGAGGTTTCTAACAGGTTAACCAATTATTGCTTATTTAAAAAAAAAAAAAAAGACTAAAACCATTTAAGACCATCACCTTCCTATCACTCTTTCTGCCTCGTGTTCAGCGCTGGCAGAAACATTCCGAATAACTCAGGAAAGGTGCCTGGGGAAATAAAGGGCTGTTTTTCTTATGGTGGTTAAAACTGGGGCAAGAACAGTAACAAGGAAAGCAAGTCCTATACAGAGCATCCTTGGAGTGAAACCTTAAAAAGTCAAATACAGTGAAAACTGACTTTGTCCCAGTGGGTATGTACAGAGGAGGGGAACTCCAGGTCTGTGCAGTGACTCTGAAGTCTAGGAGCTTAAATTAGAAAGTAAATGTTAAATAATGCATTATCTTAAAGTGCTTCTGATCCAAATGGTACCCTACGCCATTAGGTTATAGCAGCTTTGTGATTTTTTTTTGTATGCCAGCAAGAACATTGAGGTGGCTTCAGCCCATCCCTGGCCAGTGAGCACAGGGACAGTGTTGGGTCCCCAGCTGCTGCTGGTGTGGAGCAGGACTGGAGAGAGTGGAGCAGGACCAGGGAGTGTGGAGCAGGACCAGGGAGTGTGGAGCAGGACCAGAGAGTGGAGCAGGACCAGGGAGTGTGGAGCAGGACCAGGGAGTGTGGAGCAGGACCAGGGAGTGGAGCAGGACCAGAGCCCTGCGATGGGAGCTGGTGTGGAGCAGGGACCCACTGACCACCCATTGTTAACCAGAACCCTGTGCAAGGTGCCTCATGTCACCCAGGTTGTTGGTTCAGGAGTAGCGTTTGATTATTAACTCTTCGCTGGCTGTATAAAGATCTAGTCAATGAAGGCAAATCCTGTGGCTTTGAAGTGTCAGTAATCTGTGTTCGTTTGAAGGCTTTATGGTAGCAAGTCATTTACCTTTCCCATCTGTTTGCTTATGCCAACTATTGTAAATTAATTTACTGTCTAGATACCATTACATCCTGTTAATGTACATTGGTAAGTTTAGAGGATATAAATCTCGTTACTAAGTGTTGCCCTTTCTAAGGATTCTGTAGAAATTTAGCAAAATTATGAATTCAAAGTTAACTATAACCAGTTTCTGTATCTGGACAAAACTTAGGCATGAACATCGAGTTCTTCGCGAGCTCTTGAATATTTAATATCACTTATTGGAGAAACAGATGCAAAGATTCAACTAAGTTTTTAAATAAAAATATTTTGAAACTTCATTTGTTACTTCCAATACCTGCCAAAGTCAGATTTCATGGTTTTCCATCTTCACCAAGACGGTGAAGGACGTCAAGAAGTGCACTGTAAAGCAGGTGTTTTGTACTCCTCTTATAAAAAATACAGTCATTTTGGATGTATCTAGGGGGGATTTCCCAGTTTAGTTAGAAGAAAGCTGGGCCTGTTACATTTCAAGCAGATCAGGAGAGTTATGAATTCTTTGGACTTTAGAAAGAATGTTGGCTGATGTGAGATATCAGTCCCGGTTGGACTCTGCAGCGTTTGCTGCCTTGGGTAGGGTTGGGTTTAGTCCATGTGCTTGGTTGCTGACACATCTCTTTAGTTGAGCTGGCAGAAGAACCACACTAGACAATAAAGAGTATTAATTTGAAAACTATGATGACATTCGCAATAATTTGACTATTTTACAATTGCAGGTGGCTAAAACTAATGTATACGCTGTACAGGTCACATGCATTCTGATAAATACTCGTATTATGTTTAGCTTGGATATGAAAAAGTATTTACAATGTACAACCGCAGATTTAGCCAGGCACAAAAAGTGCACGATGGAGAAATTGTTTTAACTTAAGAGGTTTTCACTGCTGTGAGTATCAAGACTTAAAAAAACAACTTAACCTACATATCCCTGCATGCTGCTGGATGGAACACTTGCTTAAAAGGTGTTGGTTGCCAAGCAAGTCCTTCTGTCCTAAGGTTTAATACCAGCTGTTCCTTGGCTTCTCCCCTGCCTTCCTTCTCACACACGCACTTGTGTGCACACTTCCCTTCTCTTATTACTGTGCATATAGATACGTATTTATGTATACAAGCCATTGCTTTCCGCCACTCGTCTCCTTCCAGTCCCACCTGCTGCTAACGAGCAGTTCATTTGAGCCGTTGTGCAGGCAGCGTGTGTCGTGCTTCCCGCCTTTCGTCCGGCGGCAGGGTTCCCTTCGGCAGGGTTCCCTTCGGCCGCGTTCCCTTTGGCCGCGTTCCCCCCTCTCCCCCTCCGCTCTGTGTCAGCTGTACCTGGTGTTCAGTGTCTGCATCTGCAGCGGTCTCAGAAGCAAGTGGTGGAGTTCAGAAATCCGAACCAGAAAGCTTCAGAAACAGCAATGTCCCCAGCTTCGCACGACAATGTTCTATCATATAGATGACATAAACTGGCAAGCCATGAATCTGATTTATCTCTTCAGTGTGTCCCCAGCACGGTGGGGCTGGGGTCACTGGAGCACTGCTGGGGGCACCGGCAGCGCCGGCGATACCGATGTCCAGCTGCTTGCACTGGCTTGGGCAGCAGGCAGAGGGTTAATGCTGCAGCGCGGGGTTGGGGTGGCAGGTCCGGGGTGGCCGGTCCCGGTGCAGGGGCAGCCGCCCTGTGCCCCGCGGCACCCAGCCCCGCTCCTGAGCCCGCTGCTCCCTGTGTGTGTTGAGGACTTGGAGCCAAATCAAGGGTGTCCTGCTATGGTGCTGGCCCAGTTTTCTTCTGGTAATTATAGTCTGCTGTTTTAGACTCCTCTGCTGTTTCAGTGTCAGGGTTTTGTCTTCCTGTAACCATTACTGTTTGTGTGCTTGTTTTCCCAGGTTCAGCGGTGCAGTCCCTGTTCAGGTGTTGCTGTGGGGAGCTGCCGATGCCGGTTCCTCCCCTTGGCTCAGGGGATCCCCTGCTCTGGGTGAGGGACAGGGCACGGTCTGAGCACCACTTCAGAACAGCTCAGTTCTTCAGTTTTCCACCAGTTTCTCACTCTCTCACTTTGTATTTCATGTTATTTAATATTTGGCAGCATTCAGATTTCCCCAAATAAATGGATTCCCCCCTACTGTATTTTATCCCTAAACTTCTTGGTTTTAAGGGGTCTTGGAAAGAGTTCTCATCTTGTTGTAAGGGTCACATGAGCATCTAATCTCTGTAAGTTTTTAAGCTGCATCAAAGCTCATTTGCCTTCCCCCTCTGTCCCTCCTCTCTGCACTTTCACCAAGTGTTTTTGGGAGGGCGGCGCAGCAGGAACCAGCGGAGCTGCCCCGAGCTGCAGCCCCTCGGCCCTGGGACGGTGCAGGAGACGCCTGGGGCAGCCAGGTCCCCTCCCTGCCCTTCTCAGTGCTGCCACTGTTTGTGAGGCTTTTTCTGCTCTGGACTGGGACACCTGGGAACGCCTGTGTCCCTTGGTCACTGCGGCTTGATCCCAGGGCCGGGCTCTGCGGGGCCGGGCTCTGGGGGCAGCAGCACCACGTCCTCACAGCGCTGGGACCCGCGCAGCCCACGGCTGGGTTGCGACTGCCAGAGTTTGGATTCTATTTGCACGGAAGAGTTGCTGTCAGTGCTGTTCTAGTGATGTTTCTCTTTATTTGTGGGTATAGAAGTCTACTTTTAAGAGCACGGAACACCCAGTGCACAGTTGCTGTGGTTTGCAAGTGTCACAAACCTTACTGAAGAAGACATGCATTCCTCTTCGGTGAGGAGCAGAGCTGGTTTCTCTTAATGGAGGTGATATTCAGCCCGGTAGGTTGGTTTTAGTCTTAGTGCTTTGTAAAGCTTGTGAAGGCTGCATGACTATATTAAATAGAAAAATTAACATATTTTAATGGATTTGTTTGTTGTTTTAAATGGTGAAACGATCTGTCTGAACAGCAGTAGAATTCCCATGAATCACGCTAGGTTGTATTCATCGTAAACTGCTTCCTAAATAAGGCTAATGACATTTGTGCAAGAAATTTCACTTCCCTTCCCTTCCACCTCTGTTAGATGGGATCTGCTGTCATCATAGATAAAAGGTCTTGGAAATCTGCAGGTTTCTCAGTATATATACTGTTTTTCAAGAGCAAAATCTGCCATAAGAATGTAAACCAGTTCCTTGAAAAAGTGAATTGTGACCCTATTTTTTAAAATTTCTTTTCATTGTGTTAGATTGTCGTGCAGAATCTAGTGTGTGCCCTGAACTTGCACAATTATAGAAATTGTTTCAGTTTCTGTATTTAGCCTGGACTGGCTTTTTTTAGCAGAGATTTCTCACTAGACTCTTGCACCAGGGCGGGCGCCTTTTGGCCTGGTTCTTGCTTCTGCCTGGGCGGGGGCGGAGCCGGTGGAGCCAGGAGGTGTTGGCTGTGGTGCTGCCGTGGGCAATGCTGCATTGGGTGATGCCACACGGTGCTGCCGAACTCTTCTGCGTGCCCAAGGTGTCTGGCTGATCTCAGAGATTTTGCAGATGTGAGGTGGGATCCTCATTTGGTGTAGGTGGGTGAGTAATACCCACATTTCTTTTTAAAGACCTTTCCAACAGCTTTGCTAGATTGAATTCCTTGTGCCATTTGTTAGAGCAGTGCTCTCATGATCAGAGAATCTCAGCATCTAATATTCCTGTAGGGTAATCCGATTTTAGAGGCTCTTACCATTTAACACTGAGAATACCCACGGAGAACTGGTAATACGAGTGT
Organism: Pampusana beccarii; assembly: GCA_013399365.1. Classification (NCBI taxonomy): domain Eukaryota; kingdom Metazoa; phylum Chordata; class Aves; order Columbiformes; family Columbidae; genus Pampusana; species Pampusana beccarii. The sequence continues at coordinate 366,770 of VWYH01002298.1, read as the reverse complement.
CGGCTGAATTAGATTTCCTGTAATTTCTGGGTTTTGCAGTCGTTTTCGTGGCACTACATTGCAGTTTTGAATAGATGTCAGTATGTAAGTTACGCTGTTTTCATTTTCATTCGTTCTGTGCATGTTCCTGCCTCAGCCCCTGCGGTGCTTCGGGGCTCTGCTGGCACAGCTGCCGAGCAGGACCAGCTGTGGGGTGGCTTTGCCACAGCAGCGGTACCGACCGGGTTCGGAGCCGCTGCCACGGGCACAGCCGCTGGTGCCTGTTGTGCATGTTGGTGCGGGGCGAAGCGGCCGCCGAGGCCCGGCAGAGCCCAGCGCTGTGCCGGGCGGGGTTTGATGCTGCACCGGGAGCCCCGCACCTGCCCGTGCCTGTCCCTTCACGTCCTGTTCGCTGACATCACACAGTGGTCCTGTGGATGTGTTCATTATCTGCACACCAACGTGTCTTGCCTTCTGCATGAATCAGACTTGATTTTCTTCCTCTATGTAACGTTTTCATTCTCAATTCCTGCTCTAAATGCCCCTTACAATGTACTTGCTCTTTCAACATAATGCTCTTCCAGAAACACCATCTGACATCCTAGTATAATTTAAGACAGTGGGGGTTTTAGCTGTTTTTCCTCTAACCCTGCTTCCTACAGAGCACATTTTCAGGTTTTAATTCCTCTTTTTTATATTTTCTAATGAAAGCTGAATTTTGCTTAGTAATATTTTCTTCCAAGTTGCCCATGTTTTGAGTTAGTCAAGAGTTTCCTTGTCAGTAAAACACCTTTTCTCTGACAGGGAGCTCATGGGTGGCAGTTTGGAGGTGCTGAGGTTTCGTCTTGCACCAGTGGCAGCTGTGGTTAAATGGTATTGCTGCCTCTGTGCTATTCAAATCCTTCCGTGACGATTTCAGCTTTCCAGACATTAATCTTCTGAAAATTTTATTTAGTGATTATTAAATAGCAGTGTGTCAGTGATGCTATGAATAGAGCATGTAGTTTATGGGCTGCACGTCTTTCATTCTCCGTTTTCGACTCCGAGTCTCGGCACCGCGTCCGTTCCGTGTGTCTGAGGAACGCGGGTCACCGCGGTGCGGCTGGTTTGCTGCCGGCTTGGCCGGCTCGGCTCCTGGGCCGTGGTTGGGGCTGGAAGGTGCGGGTGTTACAGCAGCGTCATGCGCTGAGCAGGAAGGCGAAGCCGTGTGGCTTTAAATGCCGCGGGCCCGCAGCTGCGCGGGGCGGGCGGCGATGCCCTCGGCATGTTCCTGTGCTGCTGCACCTGCGTGTGCTGCCCCCGGGACTGGTGCGGGCCCGGCAAGGTGAGGCTGCGCAGCATCCCCGGCCGCTGCCCGCTGTTGTGCTCCGTGTCTGGGAGATCTTGGCCTCGTCCTGTGGCATCAGCCCCAGGAACGCTGCGTTTGCCCCCGACACTGCTGTTGCATTTCTGTGGTTGGTTTTTTATATAGCTTTTCTTCACTTTGCAAGCTGGGAAGTATGAAAAAGGCTCCTGTCTGAGTGAGTGTTGCAAACCATAAACAAGATGAAACGTGGTGCTGTTTTGGGGGGTTTTCTGTTTGTGTTATTTTGGGGTTTGGCTTGTATGATACAATGAACAATGATGAGTAAATGCAGCCCCATGTCAGACAGAGATGTTTGGGTTGGTCGCTTTTTAAATGTGACCTCTTGTTTTGTTGTTTTAGCTGTTCAAAATGTATTGTCAGGAAGTAGTAAACAAACTGCAGAATCATATTTTTCCTCCAGGTAAAAAAATAGTAAGAGCATCCTGCTTCCATGGAGTTGGTGACCTTCAGACATGAATAAGTACTTTTCTTTGGTTTCATTTGGCTGTATAGCTGGGCACTGCCCTTTCACAAGTCTGAGTTAACAATAAGCTGTATTTCCCCCGACATTTTTTAAACATTGAAGAGAGACAGTAAGGGCTTTGACACTCTGATCCCCAATGCAGAATAGAAGATATTTCTCTTTGAGTTGTTGCCGTTAGCTCTCCAGGGCATTGTGACTCAGTGTCTGGGGAAAAAAAAGATATGGGATCCAGACTTATTTTTGCCGTTTGCCTTTGCCATAGCTGAAAGTTTGCCCAGGGTTTGTTATCATTTGCAGAAGGCATGGTTGAGAAATTGCACAGCGTTACCATTGTCTTTGACGCATATATGTCTAATCACATTCGTTTAAGAGACTCGTCATTTTCCAGTGGGAAGATCTGGATCTCACGTACGCTCCCTCCCTGCGTTCCTCGGTCTTCATGATAAAAGTGGCACAGGCGGCTCATGGGAACAGCTCTGCTGGAAATGCGGAGCTGAAGCAGTGCAGGTGCTGAGGTAGCGGGAGGAGAGGAGGGGTTATTCAGAGCCCACGTTCCAGGCTGATAGATCTGCGTACGTGTAACATGAGGCTAAAGCAACCCCTCTTGGAGCTGGAGAGCAGCAGTGGCGCTGTGTGCGCTGTGTGCGCTGTGTGCGCTGTGTGCGCTGTGTGCGGGTGCCCGGGCAGCTCCCGCTGGCGCTGCGGGGATGCTGCTGCGGGAACCTGTGTCTCTGCGTGGGGTGCTACATGAGGCTTCTTGCTTTTTGCAAGAATACTGAGAGCAACATAGTGATTTCAGTGTGTGGTGAATGCAGTGCTTGCTGTGGATGTCCAGAGCAGCGCCCTGTTGCCTCACCCTGCTGGGTGTCCGTCGTCCCTGGAGCGCAGCTTTCCCTTGCGGGCTGGTTGTTGGGTGTTTCCAGGTTTCTGCAGGCACACGCGTGCGTGTCCTTGTGCTGCGGTGCTCCTCCGTGTCCTTGACCAGGGAGTCTGCCCCTGTGAGCAGTGCTGGGGGTTCGGCTGGGCCGGGGGAGCGCCTGGCGCCAGCTGCAGCGCACAGCTTGCTGGGAGCGTCAGATGAGCTGGTGTGCTCTGTGTACGTTGTATTAGAAAGGCTTTAAATAAGGGAACAATATGTCAAGAAATGCGATACGGGAGTGACAAAGAATATGTTCACAGGAAACGTGAACCATGCTGGTTTGAAATATTTATCTTTTTGTGTAAACTGTTGATTGGATCAACTGCTCCCAGGATGAATTTCGGTTGCAGTCACTCTGGGTTCTACCTGCAGAAAATTCTACAGCTAAAAATAAATAAAAAGACATGAAGTAACTGTAGAAGTGCAGTTGCTGTGCTCATGTACAGGTGCTCTTTAGACCAAATACCTGGAGATGACTTGCATGTCAGACTTCAACAGAGAAAGATCTCCTGGAAGATGGGGCTAGATCCTCGCTCTCACAGGTGGCTGTTCTGTGCAGAGACATTTTTTCTTCCAGACTGCAGACCAGATTGGTTCCATTGCCTTGCAAGCCAAATTTAATGTGGAATCTGAGAATTAAACTCTGTTCTTTACAAATGAATATGTAAGATGTAATAATAATCTGTGTTTATCAGATAGCAGCTTGAAGTGTAAAAAAACCCTCAAAACTGTTCTCTGTGAAGTGTTAACAATCATTTTGCATCTAAGGTAGTAAGATGTGATTCACATGTGTTGGGGAAACCAGAATGAGTTAAAAAAAAAAGGGCAAAAAAATCCTGTTGTTTTACACAGTCACTTTCTGATAGAAGCTTGTATAAATCTGTTTCCCAGTCCACCCTCTCCTCCCAGTTCCTATACTTAGTTCTTGTTCAGCTTCACCTCATTTCCTGTCCTTATTATCGTAGCTTCTGTCCTGATAGGCAATCCTCCCTTGATTAAAAGTCTTCAGCTGCTAAAATATACATCGGTGAGTGTTATTTTCGCCGTATCTTTTGCTGTGTCATCCTTTGTCACCTCAGAAATCAAGTTCCTGCAAGCCCTTGTGTATAATGCAGTTCTTTCCTATTTTTCCATTCACTCCCGTGGACTGGCCTTACCCATAGTGTTGGTGTCACTGCCCAGTTTGTTCAGCCAGCACCGCTGTTTTCCTCTTGACTGGTCTGTAGCTTTGCAAAACCATTACTGGATTGGGTGACCCAGCCTTACTCTCTTGCATTCAAAAATATCTTTTCTCAGGATTTCAGAAGTGTGGGGTCAAGCAGGTGATGGTCCCGGGCTAGCAGGACTGTCCCGCGGCTCCGGGCGGGGGTACGCGGGTTGTGGCGGGCGCCGCCTGTGGTTCTTTCTGGTGCAGCCACGCGATGTCACCTGGCAGCAGCATCTGCCACCGATCCCTCTGCCCCAGCGACTGCTGAACTTGGGCATTTCTGCTGCTGGCAGATAGGAGGAAAATACAACTGTCTGCTTTATAGATAAACTCTGTTTCTGACCCTGGCAGCAGCACATGGAGTCACATCTTTGTTTCATATTGAGTTGGTGACAAGGCTGTGGCAGTCAGGCTGTGGCTGGCTTCACCAGATACTGCGTGTGGGGGTGCATGCCTCATGCCATAGCTTGATCTGTTCCTTTTGGCACCAACTTAAGCAGCCTCGGGTCACTTTTCCTTCCCGTAGTGTTCCTGGTGTCCTGCTGGTGCACAGCATGTGAAGCCTTATGGTGAACCAGGTTTGTGAACTTAATAAAAACACCTCCCAACTCTTTACAGCTGGGCTGTCCCCAGGGCCATGGGTCCCCGGGGTAGCTCACGCCTCAGCCTGGGTGGGGGTCGCTGTCCCCCGCTGTGCCCATGCCGCGCCAGGCAGGAGCCGCTCGGCTCGGCGCCCTCCCCGAGCCAAGGGAAGGCTCAGTGGCCCGCCAGTCTCAGCACGCTGGGAGGTGCGGCTCTGCTGCGGCTCCAGCCGGCCCTTGGGCCCTTGGCACTCGCCACCTCGTCGCGCCTGCGGGGCCGTGCGGGACGCCGGGCGGGGCACCGTGAGCACACGCGTTGTCACCGAGTTGTCACCGTCAGGCCTTCACCTGTGAGTCAGCTGTGAAGCCGTTTCCTCTCGGTGTTACCGGCGCTGGTGCTCTGCTCTAGCTCTTACCTTAGGCAGGCACAGGGATTGCGTTGGAATTGCTTCTTGTATTCTTTTCAGCATCATTTTTCATTTCATTTTCTCATAGTGTTTTTTTCTGTAAACAGAATGGTCTTCCCACCGTTTCGAGGGTCAATTGCCCACGGGCAAAGGCTGTTTCTCTCTTTTAGAAACCCCATTTATAATATAATCTAACCAATGAGCTGCACTGTGAAAAATGGACGGCAAGGCTTCCTTGAGCTGTCCATCTGTTTGTGTGCTTTCCTCGGCCAGCTTTGGTTTGGATTTAGGAGCGTAAGAGTGACAGCTCAGAACAGTTGCTGGAATGATGACCAGCAGCTATGTGGGTGAGTAGATGGAAACCTGCTAAAACGCGAAGCTGATGGAGTTTCTGAAGATCCAATCGGCCGACAGAGCTTTGCAGGAGTCACATTGGACGTGTTCTTGGTTTTCTCTCATGTTCTTGTCAGCACAGCCGAGGCAGATGCTGCCAGCGCAGGGGCCTGTTCGGGCCCTGGGCCCCTGCTGGGGGAGGCGATTCCTAAATGAGCCCACATGATGAGTGGAGTGCTGTGTTCCAGGGATGGTTCAGTGTGGCAGCATGTGGATCTTCTGTCTGTATTTAATGGAGAAGTGAATGAACAGAAACCTTTTCCCTTACACATGTGATTACACAGGATTTGCAATTATGTAATCGCACAATTTGAAATAAATAGTGAACAGTTGGTAGCATCAAATGTGAATAGTGAAGAGTTGGTAGCATCAAATGTGCGGCAGTATTGCAGCAGAGAGATGAAAACGGTTACAGGTCCAAGTTTTGGTTACAGACATACCCACAAGTGTGATCCGTGGATGTGGAGCCTCCGGTCTTAGAGATCTCTGGCCCGTGGCCCTCGGTGCCACCTGGATCAGGGCTGGCCCGGTGCCCACCGCGCTGACGGCCTGTACAGGGCAAAGCACTGCGAACAGCCATCTCAGCCTGAGCTCCTACACAGCTTATTGCATCACCCTGTGGGGCGGGGAGAGCCACTGTGTTCTGTTGGGTTGACTTTGGGCCCCACGTTCGGTTTTGCAATGGGCTGGTTTGGGGACGCTGCCCACTCTGCGCCTGGCGGGGCTGGTGCCACCGTGGCGCGAGTGTCAAAAGGTGTCACACAGGGAGGTGACTGCTGGCTGATGACTGCATTTAATGGAGTACGTTGAAGGTACCTCATGGTAATTAGTCATCTTTAAATATCTCTGTTGTACCTCTGTGCATGGCTTCACATAAATGTGCGTTTAGATGGTTTAATGTAGATCTATAATGATACTGGGGCCGAATGGCCTCAGCATGTTTTGCATTGTAGAAGTGCTGAAGTAGAGAGAAATACGGAAAAACACAGAAATGAGAAATTACAGCGTCGTTACAAGACGCTGTGGTTAACAGCCCTGTCCCTGTGTCCAGAGCTGTGATTTTCCTGCAGCCACAGGCTCTCGGTTTCATACCTCATAAAGACGGCTCTTCCTGAAGTGCGTGACTTGAGGAACTAATGGGAATTCGGGGTTGTTAGCAGTTCAGTGGAAGCCGCAGCAGCATCCACAGGATTCCCTCTGCTCTGCCACATGGCTCGTTGAACAGATGCTTGTGTCCTGGTGTACGGGTCACCTCTGCGGGAAAGCGGTAAAATATATTCTGCTTAAGCCTCCTTTGACTCCTCAAAATAAGAAACATTACCAAGATCATGTTGGGATGGAAGCAAGAAAATTAAAACTAAATCTGAGAACCATGCATTTTAAGTAATCTCAGGCCCCCCTTTCTATGGATATCTTCCTGCTCACAAAATGTATTGAATCTAAAGGGACTTGATCCTTAATATTGTCAAAATATACTTTCTGTAAACCTTCTACTTGGTGCAGTTTGCGATCTTTTTTCTTTTAGAGGGAAAAATAATATACAGTGTTCCACATTGGCATACAGGAATAAGTCCATTGGAAATGTGAGGACTTACCAAGGTCCAGCCAGTCAGCTACAGTTTGCAGCAAAGNAAAAAAAAAAAAAAAGACGTTTTCCCCAGTGTTTGGTTTCTCCATCAGCAGCAGACCAGAAGTACCTTGTCGTGTAAAATACTTTCCAAAATAGTTTTGAGTCTGTCTTTGTAGTAGTACTGTCCATTTTCAAAACTAACTGTTCTGTTTTCTGCAAAGAACTTTCTCAGGCACTTTTAATTTTCACTGTTCTGTTTATTTGCATTAATTTATGGTGGGTTTCTCTGCCCCCCGGCCCTTAAAAATTTCATGTAAAGATACCTTAAACAATTTGTCAGTTTGGAGTTCAGAGGCACAGCTCAGCAGACAGGGGCAGGAGGTAAATAATTCTGTATGCAGCTGAAAGTGTGAGGAGACTTGCAGAGTCAGGAATAATCCCCTCTATGGAGCATTCAGGTAACAGTTGTAGTAACCACGGGGCACATCTGGGAACACAGAGCACCCAGCCCTCGTGGGCCGCTCGGCCCCACACGAGGGACGAGGACACAAGGGACGCCCTTTTTTCTCCTCTCTACTTTTTATTCCACATAAGGTGTCAAGTAGAGATCTTACTGACTAATGAACTCTCTTGTACCGCTGCCAGACACTGCAGGTCCCCGGTGGGTGCCGGTCCCTGCTCTTCACATCCTGGCAGCCGCACCAACGATGCTGTTAATGAGGTTAATGAGGGCGTTTCCACGCAGGAAGCCTGAAGTGTGTGACTCGCTGTGAGTCCCCAGGACGTCTCCGCGTGTGTCGCGGTGCTGCCTTCAGCCCCTGCGGAAAAGGGAACAGAGCAACTGGTGGGTGTTTTGGTGGTGAGTTCTGTGGCACGGGGCGCACAGTCAGAGGTGTGATTAATCACCTGATTAATCGCCTCCCGGGCTGCTGTCCGCGGGTGTCACCCTCAGCTCCCGCCTCTCCTTGCCCTGTAGATTTTGACTCCAAGGGCTGTGATGCTTTCCGGTCACGTTTCTGAAGCTCCAGACGGGAGGGGAAGCAGGAGCTGAGCAGTCTGCACGGTGCTGGTTGCCTGAGCCGGCTGCCCTGCTGGTTTAAAAACCACACTGTTCTTGGTGAATGACTGCGGTATGCGCGTTTACTGAAGCAGTTTTAAAAGAAAGGTCAAATGCCTTTAAAGGAACTGTTGTGTTTAACCTGCAGCAATGCCAGAAGGCAAAATGATAGGTTCCTTTTGGGCTGTGTGTTGCGGAATAGATGTTATACATAGAAAAACTCTTACAGGAGGGAAAGCCTGATAGTGTTGGAAGTGCTGGGGACATGATGGGCTCTTGATGGGAGAAAGCACAAGGTCCTCAGAGGATTTCACTGGATTCATGGCAGAGCCAGTGCGGCGTTCAGGACAGCGCCTGGTGGGCCGTGCGGTCAGCCCTGTCTGCACCGCCTCGCTGTGCTGGAAACCTGCGGTGCCACCGGGAGGGACTCATTGCATTTGTACAAACATTTACCATTATGGAATTTAATATACCAGCATCTCTTCAGGACAGATTGCCAGTCTCCTTAAATCAATAATATGTCACCACCATTTCCCAAGGACCCAGGTTGTGCTGAGTCTTCCACTTCTAAAGCCTTGTCAATATGGAGAAAGTACTTAAATTATCTCAGTTCTGTTCCAGAATAGCACTTTGTACGGCTGTTTGCTTTTTAGTTGGAGAAAAATCCTCCTTCTTATTCCAGAATAATATCTACACAGATATAAATTTCTTTATAAAGAAATTATCCCACCATGGTTTATTCTACTGTAGCTGTTCAGTTTATTTTCTGTCACAGATACAGGAAGATAAGCCGAGGAGGTAAGCTGAAGTCAATTTAAAAGGGGAGAAGATAAAAGTTTCTACAAAGTTTTTCTGCCACAAAACTCATGTCTGAAAAGAAGAGTGTACTATTTGTGTAATTTATAGTAATTATACGTACAAACACACACTAATTAGACCCAACTGGGAGTACATCAGGTTGATAGGAGCTCCTTATTGCTTGTGTTGAACCGCGGGAGCTGGTTTACACTCCTGGTCGGGCATCCCTGTGCACACAGGATCTGTGTTTCCTTCAAAACCACACGAAAAGGTCAGATCCGTGGCAATCTTAGGAAAATCTTAATGAAACTACAAGTGTCAAGAAGAGATATCTGACTGAACATGTACCGCTTCGAAACACACATCCCTAGATCTCAAGGACAGCGTATTCTCTGTACAGTACTAATGTCGTGCATGTTGTTGGTCCCAGTGATTAATAGGAATTCTTGGCACTAACTTTCCATTAATCTATCCAGAGATATCCAGGGTTTCTAGAACTAAACCTGCTTAAGAGAGCAGTTGATATTTCTGCAGTTGCTACAGACTGGAAACTGATATTCTGTGGTTTCCAGCAGCTGAACTCCTCCGGAAGATAGATCAGTCGAGTTTTCCGTGTGTCTGCTTGGTTTTCCCATTGTGTGGTGGCAGATGCGGGGCACGATGGTCCTGGCACGGGACGGCGCTGCCCGCGCACTGCGGGGTGTGATGTTGTGTTAAACCGGAACTGTAGAGTATTGAAACTAGAGAAGGGGATGCAGTTAACTCTAATAGCATTTTTTGTTTTGTAAAGTGTATGTTCACAAGACAAATATGGAAATGTGTTCTGCATTTGGGGAGCAAGCTGTGCATTGGCTGGTGGTTGTTTAAATGACACAATGTGGGATGCCGCCCGGTGTTTAAATCACACTGCTGGTTCCGGGAGGATTAGAAATGCGTACCACGGAAGCTTGTTTGCTAAATGTGTAGGGCATGAATCACAACCTGTTTATCCGTTGTGCTTTAGGGCTGTTTTCTGCATCTATAGAAACCGAAATGTGTATCTGGTTTTGCATGGCTTAAACCCAATTAAAACAAATTTATCTTTTTATAATATAAATGGCAGCAGCACCGGGCATCGCTTCGAGACTTTGCCTTTCGGAACAGCGGGAGAGCTCAGGAAGCAGAAGCGGGTTATGTGAGCGGTGACGGGGCCTGAAGTGGCGTGTGACCGACCGGGGACCGGACGGGACCTTGAGGGGCGGGGCTCCCTTCGGGGGCGGGGGCGGGGCTCCCGGG
>VWYH01002298.1:322344-356725 GCA_013399365.1 Pampusana beccarii | reverse complement strand
CGTCACCGCGACCGCAGGAGCGGGGTCGGTACCGGGCCCGGCCCGCTCTGCGCGGGGTCGGTTCCGCGGCGGCTCCGCTGCCCCGCCCGGGGCGGCCGCTGTCGGGCGCAGCTCCGCGCCTGTCCCGGGAGGGAGCGTCGCGGTGCGGCCGAACTGCCCGGTCCGCTCGCCTTCCAGCGGCGGGGAGCGCGTCGGCGTTCGGTTTGGCGGCTGGTGTGGCTGGTGTGCGCTGACAGCATTTGACCTGCCCTGGCTGAAACGGGGTTTGTCCTTTGGACCCCGCAGTTCTGCTCACGGAGCACCGGCTGCGGGTTGCGGGCAGGGCGCCTTGTATGGGGCTGAGCAGCTCTTTATGCGGGGTTTATGCAGTACCCTTCGCAGATCTCTGGTTTTCTGGTCGGTTTTGTTACTGTTTGCTGTCAAACAAACAGGTGAAGCACTGGGAATAACTCAGGTTTGCTGTATACTTGATCTATGTGGTTTCTGTTACCTTCTCTGTCTTCTTACTTGCCAGTTGATAGAACTGCTGACCTTATACCAGAACTTGAGAGAACTCAGCCTGCCAAACCTGAGTGCCCAGTCTCACTTTGTGCTGGAGTTTTTTGTTGTTTGAAGCCATTAAGTTGGCTTAAGTATGAGGGGTTTGCCCTTTTCTCAGTTTTCACTAGATGTCTGTAAAGCATGTGAAGCTCACTTTATGGATACTGTACTCTGGCCAGCTGAAAAGATGCAGGATTACATCAACCTGTGAAGTTGATTGGCATAAAGAAGGGGGTTTCTGTTGGTGAAGCTGGTGGTTAGCACTGACGCTTCTCTCTGTCCTTGCCTAGATCGAGCGGTTGGAAGTCAGCAGCCTAGCGCAGACCTCCAGTGCGGTGGCCTCCAGCACTGATGGCAGCATCAACGCAGACTCTGTGGATGGGACCCCGGACCCTCAGCGCACTAAAGTGGCCATCACACACCTGCAACAGAAGATACTGAAGTTGACCGAGCAGATCAAAATCGAACAAACGGCCCGTGATGACAATGTGGCAGAGTACCTGAAACTGGCCAATAATGCAGACAAGCAGCAGAGTGCCCGCATTAAACAAGTGTTTGAGAAGAAAAATCAAAAGTCAGCACAGACCATCTTGCAGCTGCAGAAGAAACTAGAACACTACCATCGAAAGCTGCGAGAGATTGAACAGAATGGGATCCCTCGGCAGCCGAAGGATGTCTTCAGGGATATGCATCAGGGTTTGAAAGATGTTGGAGCAAAAGTCACTGGCTTCAGTGAGGGAGTAGTAGACAGCGTAAAAGGTGGGCTGTCCAGTTTCTCCCAAGCCACGCATTCAGCAGCAGGAGCTGTGGTTTCCAAGCCCCGGGAGATTGCCTCCCTCATAAGGAACAAGTTTGGGAGTGCAGACAACATTGCTAATCTGAAAGACTCCTTAGAAGAAGGCCAGGAAGATGGGACAGGAGGCAAGGCTCTAGGTGTTATTCAGAACTTTCAATCGAGCCCAAAATATGGCAGTGAAGAGGATTGCTCCAGTGCCACATCAGGCTCCGTGGGAGCCAACAGCACGACAGGGGGCCCTGTGGGAGCTTCCAGCTCCAAAACAAACACTCTGGATTTGCAGAGCTCAGGGTTTGATGCAATACTGCATGAGATTCAAGAAATTCGAGAGACACAGGCAAGACTGGAAGAATCGTTTGAGGATCTTAAGGTTCGCTATCAGAGAGATTACTCGTTAATAATGCAGACTCTGCAGGAGGAGCGGTACAGGTATGTACTTTTGTACTTTGTTTCAGTACCAAATACCTGAGTTGCAGAGCGGCAGAGTCCTGGGCAGTGCTGCTCAGCAGGCTGGTCCCAGCAGCCTGATTCAGATGGGAGGTTTTGCAGCTGTCTCAGGATTTTGCCCTCCCAGCTCTGTCTTTTGTAAATATTGGTATTTTGCTGCTTGTCTCCTTTTCTGCACAAGAAAAAAATAGCAAGGAAAAAGGTTATTTTGGAGTGTTTTCGAAACAAAAAGTTGAGCCAAAGGTGTTTAGAAAGGTTTCTCAAAAGACCAGGAGTACATTGATGCACTTACTGTTATCCAGCCAGTGCTTTGCCCTGCAAGAATCCTGTGGAAGTTTGGGCCAAGCAAGAGACAGGGGACATGTGGACAGTATCCTGACCCTGCCTTCTCCAACAGTCAGGTCCATATCTGCCAGAGAAAGAAATATCCAGCTTTCTTAGGGCTCTTCAAGAAGACATGATCTTACCCACGTGCCAAAAGTAGGATCTGCCCTTCCCTTCTCTGCTCAGCCCCACAGGGGCAGCGTTTGATGAAATGCAGTGAAATTAAATGTCAGATATTGGCAGTGCTCTTGTCCTGGAGGCCGTGTGGCCCTGGAGGTTAAACCCCTGGTTTCCAGCAGCCTTCCCCTCGCTGCGAGGCAGAGAGAGGCACAGGAGACACGGCAGCGCGGCCTGTCCCTGGGCAGGTCACGGGGAGGGGACCGTGGCTGCGGGGCCCCCAGGCTGCCGGCGAGAGCTGCTGGGGACGTGTCCCCTTCCCGCCCCCCCGCAGGCTGCCCTGTGCTGCCCGGCAGGACGTCTCGTGTCCCGTCACACGCTGGCGCAGGGGCTCGTCCCCAGGTGCTGCCCTTCTGCAGCTGCCTCGGACGCTGCAGTCCAAACCAACGGGACGATTCAGCTCTGCTTTTTAAACTTGGCGTAGCAAATGCGAGGGGCCCAGCTCCTCGTTTGGTGGAGGACAGCAGGCTCGTGTAACGCGGGTGCTCGTGGTCAGCGTGCGCGGTGGGGCCTGGCAGCGCTGGGAGTGGGACAGGCTTGCTGAAGCACCGTGTGCTGCTTGGTGCCGAGGTTTGCGCGGTGGACACGGGCTTGCCTACAGCTCTTTAGACATGCTGGTGCCAGATCACTGGAAAAACAAGTGAAAAGGCCTGGCCTGCTAGGATCTGGTAGAGACAGCAAGCTTTCTGTGCACTTTGCAAAACTTGGACAGACAAAGCCAGACCAACACTGCTTTCTAATCCTGCTTTGCAACAATCAGCAATTTGACTGAAACCAGAGACCAGCACAGCAGATTTGGTTCCTCGTGCCTCATTGTCATGAAGTCACACAGCAAAGCGATGTCAAGTTTGATGTCCGGCTTGCCAGCAGAGGGGCTCCTGCTGTCCGGGGCTGTGTGGGGTGTTGTTCCACACATACAGCAGCCGTTCGTAGCAGAGCGCCGGGTGTGAGCACAGAGCAGCTGGAGGAGCTGAGTGCAGCCAAAGGCCTTGGGACTGATGTGTGCATCAGCTAAACTGGCCAGTTGTTCCCTGGGGCTGTTCAGCGTCCAGCGAGGCTCACGGGTCCTCCCGCCGGTGCAGCACGAGGTCAGGCCTGTCCTGTGCCGTCAGCCTTTGCCGAGCGCTCCCCGGGGCCACCCCAGAGCCTGGCCACCGACCGGGGCAGCCTGGAGTGAAGGGTTCCTGGGACAGTCTGTATTGGGCTTGTTAGTGCTTTGAAAGGTAGTAGTTTAGACCTGCCACTTGGAACATTGATGTGAGTTAATTACAGAGACTCATTAAAGCCCACGGAGTCCCATTGTCTCTGCAGACCTGCGGAGCTGAGCAGGGAACTGCACAGTCTACAGGCAGCTCAGGGGTTAATCAAGCCAGATTAATATATTTTTCTACAAAACAGATTCTTGTTAGACAGCTTCTGTGTTTTAGAACGAGACAAAGATAGCCCACGTCACCTGAGCAGGGAGGGTCCCGCGGCGTCGGAGGGCAGAGCGGCTGTTAGAGCAGGAGCCCTCTGCTCCTTGGCTCCTCGGGAAAGGTGGGAACGGAGGTTGTGGTTTGAAGCTGGGGATGCAAGTTAATCATAACTGGCTTTTAAAACCATAAATACCTCATAATTCTGCACTGTTTTGGGGAAGCTTTCAAAAACAAGCACTGAGTTCAGTTAGAGTTTAAAAAAAGAAGTATTTTGGAGAAGCCTTTGCTCATAGGGCAGCGCTGAGTGTTTGTACCTAGAAGTTGGAACAAAGCACACCCATAACATTTTCTCAGCTGGTCTTGGTCCATTTCCTCTTTTGTAGATGTTCTACTTTTTTACAGGTTCTGATAATTTTTCCTTGTGTGCCTGTGCAAATTCTGTTTCTCAGCTGTGGTTTGTCCATGGCCTCCTCTGTCTCCTCCCTCTCGCTGCTTCCAGATCTTGCCTGTCGCCCCTTGGAGCTGCGGGTTTGGAACCAGCTGCAGGGCAGGGACTCGCTGGTGCAGTCGCTCCGGTTCTCCCGCCCGGCAGCACCTCGGCGAGGCCGGGGTGGGCAGCACTCCCCTGCCCGTCCCTGCCCGTCCCTGCCCGCAGCCTGTGCCGGCCCGGGGCACCGCGCGGCTGTGCCGGGGCCGAGCTGCTGAGCAGGGCAGGTCCTGTTGGCCTCTTGGCCATTGCGTGTTCCTCCTGCAGCCGGAGCAGCCACTGAAACATCCCGTGCTTATCTCATCGGCTGGGAGGTGGTGGTTGTTTACTGATAGGAGCAGGGACTTTCGGTGCTATTGAGACCGAAATAAAGTTCCTGCTGAGTATTTTCATCTTGTGTGTCCCCTCAGGAACCTGTTTGTACACAGTGAAATCATGAGCTCACATATTTGGAGTGTGGCCAGGCCAAAGGTTTGGTTTTCTTCCCTGGCCCAGCAGCCTTGGAAGGGGCACTTATGTCTCTCACGCTCCTGTCAGGAGAAACCCGTCAGCCAAAATACCAGATGCTGGTGCCTTCGTTTATCTGATTTTTGCTGCAGTCTAATTGCTGGACTTCAGTCTGTTCTCGTAGTTTATTTTAAATAGATCAAACGTGCTGTCTTTGAGCTGTGGAAGGGCTGAAGAGGCGTTTGTGGAGCGCGGGGCCGGGGCTGGGGCTGGAGCGCGGCCCTGAACCAGCGCCGACCTCCGCCCGCCCGAGGACGCTGCTCGCAGATCCTGCCCTTCACTGGTCCTCCACTGTTGAAACCAGCTCAGGAGCATAACAAATGTATTTGGATGACACATAAAAATCAGATGAAATCTTGTATGCCATAGCTATTAAAAAAAAGGTCCATCTTGGGAGATGCTTGAAGAGAGGCATTAAACTCCGTTTGCAGTGTACTGTGGAGATCGTGCAGCATCAGTTTGGCCAGAGCACTTACTGAGTGCAGCTAAAATGCCTTTTTCATCACATCTCTTCCTTACACACGCTGTATTAGCCACATAGTTTGCAGCCATTACTTTAAAATGTCTTAAAGCTCTTAAAAAAAAAAAAAAGAGATGGCCGTAGTTGTGTTCTGTAGCCTTTTTTCAGTCTGTTCCCTGATGCCCAAGCAGCGAGTCGCAGAAAATGTGTGGAAATCTGACATGGCTTTTTTAAAATGAAATATCCTCGTCAGTGACTGTGTGTGTGACATGAATGTCTCTGAGCGGTGACAGTGGCCCGAGTCCCTGTGCTGGAGCTCCTTCATCTAGGGACTGGTAATTTTAAGGAGAATTTTCGCAATCCAGCTCCTGAAGAATAATTCTCAGACTCCAATGAGGAATTTCCATGGCTGAGATGCAGTGGGGTTTGGTTGTTCGGGGCACTGCTGTGTTCACAGACAAGTTCAGGGTCTGTTGCACAGACACTTGTACGTTGGCGAGGGAAGGTGAATATAATCCGAACCCTCTTGACAGACATCCTGTCCCTTGGATTTTCAATACCTCTGAGGTGAATGGGAGCCATCCTTCAGCAAGAAAACCTGGCTTTGGGCCCCGTAAGTCACATGAACCCCTCTTAGCTTTTCAAGTTTGAACACCAGTAGAAAACAGCAGGGAAAAAAAATGTTTCCTAAATTGCAGATAATGGGACAAAGAGTAAAAAGGAGATAAATGGAGGAAGTGTAATTTCAAAAGTAGGTCTGGGGAAGGGTTTTTGGATTTTGGTGTTGTTTTTTTGTTGGGAGTTTGTGTGTTTGTTTGAAATAACCCGATTCCAGCAGTTGCCCAGGAGCAGTTTCTGCCAGCGCAGGCGATTCCTGGGTGCGAACTGCAGGAGCGGCGGGGCAGCAGGGGCAGGAGCGGCGGGGAGCTGGGGGCCGCGGGCAGCCCTGCTGCTGATCGCGTTGTGCTGCCGCTCTGCGCTGCGCGGGTTTGCAGCCTTTCCTTATGTTTCCTGTAGATTGAGATAGTTTTGACGTTACTAAAATACAATTGTTTCTTGTTAGAGAACAGGATTTAAGCTGCCTGGCAACAGCTGTTTTATCAAGGGCGTTTATGTGGGAGTAGGTTAAAAGACATAATCATGATATTTTCAGAAATGCTTAAGTCCCTTTTTGTGTAATAAACTCACTGGAGAATGTTGTAATATATTAGCAAGCTGAATATATTTCAAGTAATTGAGCTGCCGTTGGGACTTGGAGTGGGGTTAGTTGGGATTCTTAGTTGTTGACAGGTTGGGTTTTTTTAAGTTGTATGGGAACAAATGACAATATTAATTATCTGGGCTCCTTCTTCATGGGCCGGTCTTCACGTGGCCATTCCATTCCCTGGCTGCAGCTCGTCCTTCCCGTGGAACCCGTTCTGTGTGCGGTGGCTGTGCAGCTGGGGCTGGGCACTCGTGTGCTGGAAACGGCCGCGCCGGGCGGACCGCGGAGACAGCACCAGTAGTGCCCTGGGATGGGGAGGAAAACCGTCCTCGGGCTTTTCAGTTAAAATCCCAAAATTATTTTGAAAGTCTAGCTTTTGCCTTCAGATTCTGAGTATTTAGCTTGAGAAGCACCAAAAAAAATCTTGAAAAAATAAAAGAAAACAACCCGGAAGCAGGATTTTTACCTTAGTTTCAGAACTTGTAATTATATTCTTTGTTCTAGATAAATATTGTTTATTAATTTTGTGTGTGTGTATGAATTAAATTGAGACGGAGTCAGAAGGAAACTGAAATTAAATCAAGGAGTTATTGCTGTGCTGAATTCCTCTGCAGTTTCTCAGTTACTGGTATCAAGGCTCAAATGGTAAGAGCCGTGGTTAAGCTCCATCCGTGCTGTTATGAGGAGGAGGTGGTCAGTGGCAATCAGAGGCCACACGAGCTGTGCCCGGACACGGGGGCCGCGGGGACACGAGGAGGAGGACGGAGCGGCCGCTGCCCAGCTCAGCACTCCAGCCTCATTGCTGGCGGCCTCGCTCTCTGCGTGTGTACCTTTGGGAAGCAAAAGAAATACTTGCCTGGCTTTAAAAAGGTATTGAAGCATGAGTTTCTTGTAAATTTGGACTTGAAAATCTGAAAATGAAGTGCTACATACAAATGCAAAGTATTCCTAGTGTATTTTGAAAGTGTTGAAATAACATCATGGAGTTACCATTGAAATCAATTGAAAACTCCTTCAATGAGAAGCAAACCTGTATCTCTCAGAATTGCCGTACCTCCGTTTTTTGGGCAGTCCTGCCCCTCAGGACCGTTCCTGGTCCACTCACCGGTGGCAAACTGAAAAGTAAGCCTGCAGGTTAATGATTCATGTGCCCTCCAGATAAATAATATGATGATCTTTGCTAGTTAAGCTGAATCATGGAGATAAAGAAAAAATAAGTCAAATATATCCACGTGACCGCACATGTAAAGGAGACATGGGTCACATTTAATTTCTGTGGCATTTTTATGTCTGTTACTATTCCAAGTGTAGGTGAAAATGTGTAAGAGCTTATGGTATTCGAAGGGAACTAGTTTAAAAAAAAGTTTGGGTAATAACTCGTTGTATTCTAATTCCGTCCTTCATGGCATCACTTGGCAGTTGCCATTTGACTGGTCTGTGTGTTTTCCTCAGGATAAAAGCAGGATTAACATGACCTTACCTGGCAGAACGCGTTTCCTTGGTTCCCAGCGAGGGGCCCTAACGCTGCCGTGCGTGCTGTTGGAAGGGCTGGGGCAGCCACACCAGTTTGCAGTAAAATGTCCATCGTGTTCACTGCTTGGTTGTTTCTGGGGTGATTTTGCTGTCCTCATTAAAGCTGCTGTGCCACATGTGTCACTTGCAGATGTGAACGACTGGAAGAGCAGCTCAATGACCTGACTGAGCTCCACCAGAACGAGATCCTCAACCTGAAGCAGGAGCTGGCCAGCATGGAGGAGAAGATCGCCTACCAGTCCTACGAGCGTGCGCGGGACATCCAGGTGGGTGACGGGAACATGGATTCTCAGTCCCACCTTCCCCCTGCTCTTTCTTAACTCCTCCGCTTTTGAAATGCCTCTGTGATGCGATGTTTGCCTTTCATCCTGTGTAGCTTTTTTGGTAAACTGCATACTGAAGACTCCTGCAAGGGCCCTTTTTCCATCCCGGTCGGCCGGTGCCTGCCCCAGCAGGGGCTGTGGGAAGGGCCGTGCCCCCCGCCCCGCAGGGCCGGCTGCGCACGGAGCCGCCTGCCCGCTCCAGAGCAGATTTTGGGTTACAGCAAACCAGAGACCTGCATCTACTTTTTGTACAGGGTTTGTAGTGGATTAGAAACGAATGGGCCGTGGCCCGAGGACATTTTTACAGTAGTGTTCCCAAAAAGTGACGCTAGGGTGTGTTTCTGTGTCACTAATTTTAGAGCCATGGCCACATATGTCTAAGGAAAAATGCTTTGTGTATCCACTGCGTTGAGTCAGGAAGCAATTCTTTCTGTTGGTTTTGCCCAAATAAGGAGGTATTTTTTAAAAGATAAGTTTACTTTCAGTATGTAAAAGACCAAAGCTATGGTAACAGAAGTTACAAAGTTGGAGGGTCCTCCACAGAGCAAAAGACCTGGGAAACGATGTGAGCAGCCTCTAAACCTTATAAAAAAAGGCCTATTTCAGAACGGGAAGATCGTCCATTTTAAATACTTGTGCTAGTTTTAGCAGGCATCTCGGTTTCGATTGCTGACGTGAGGTATTCGTAGCGTGCGCAGAGGATTGTAGGTCGGAGCTCCAGGCAGGTGGGGACGCTTCAGATCCAGCCGCGGGTCCGGGGTGCACGTCCCGCAGGTTGGTGCAGTCACAGGAGCCTGATGGGTTTGACCCGGACTTTCAGGGGCCGTAACTGAAGAGAAGCCCTCGTGTTTCATTGACCTCCCCAAATATGATGCAACGGCAGAGAAATGTAACAGGAGACAATGACCTTTAAGTTAAGGTTAAAATAAATCAGTGTCTCTGGACAGAGGGGCAGTGGCCTCTGACAGAGTAAACAGGAGGCTCTCCCTTGGGGCAATGTTACGATATTCAGGTTTTGTTCTCCTCTCTAATTTCACACAGCAGGCAGAAGTTAGGTTGAGAACTTAAATTGAAGTGGGGATTTCTCAATAGCTTTTTTGAATCTTTGTTTTATGATTCAGCACTCAGTGTAAACTTGCAAATTGGGGCAGACTATTCCTCAGCATTGCTGTGGAAAAGGTGAACGTTTTCTTGCATAGTTAGGAGCATGGTCGGATGTTGCAGAGGGATAGACAGAGCTCAGTCTGTAGGCAGGAGCTCAATGATCGGTCCATCCTTGCTGCAGACCGCTGGATGATACCCCAATGTGGCCTCCAGGTCTCAGGCCTTTAGGGCTGAGAAAAGCAACTCTGAGGAGGATTAATGGAGATTGTAACTTTGTATCTCCAAGAGCAGAAGTGTCTCATTGCATTAATTACCTTAAAAACCTTCCTCCTCATCCCCAGCCCAGTGCGTGTGGCCGTTGTTGTACTGCGGGTTGGGTTGGTCAGCTGGAGGTTCAGCACAGTGAAAAGGTCTGAAAACATTCACCCCTGGGTCAGTGGTGCTTTAGAGATGTTTTGCACAGGATAGTCATCTCCTTCCACATACTTTTGCTTTGCCTCTTCCTAGAGGCAGTTTCATAAACCTCCCTTCTCCTGGCCGTCTCCTTTCTGCAGCCCGGCGGTGTCTCCTGGAGCGGTGTGGGTGCCGCAGCCGCTGCAGGCTGGAGGCGCCAGCTGCGTGTCCCAGCCCTGGTGCTCCTCAGACCTCCCCCAAGCTCCTGCAGCTCGCTGGGCAAGCAGAACACGGCCAGACCCTTTTGGCTACTTATTTTTGTTGACTTGGTTTTCTGCCAGGTTGACTAGAGAATTGCATGGGCTCACAGAGGGTTGGGCAAGTGCAAGGCACCCACCACAAGGAAAGTGGTGGGAGCGGGAGGCTCTGGGAATGCCCATCCCGGAGGAGGGGGAGGAGGAGTGCTGGCTGGACACAGCGCCTTTGTCCCCTCAGTGGTCTCTGGAAACCAGAGCTGAAGGGAGCAGCTCCAGGTGTCCCCCTTTCTGCACAAGGACTGTCCGGTTGCTGAGGCTGTCTGCACCCTCCTGGTCCCACGGCAGGGACAGCCAGGGCCCAGGTGACCATTGCAGCAGGACAGGGACAGTGCTGGGTGGCATCTCTGAACAAAGCCTGACTGCTGCCCAGCCTGTCAGCTCTGTCCGGCCTCCCTGGTGTCAGTGAGGTGACGGGCTGTGTGACGGGCGGGCTGTGTGACAGACAGCGGTGCCTGGTGACCGAGGGCTCCTCACCCTGTCACAGCAGCACGGCTCCGTCTGCCACCGCGGGGTGTGCGCTCCGAGCGGGACGCTGTCCCCCGACCGTCCCTGTGCCTGTCCTTGGGCTGTCCCCCAGCTGTCCCCAGGCCTGTCCCGTGCTGTCCCGGGCGGGCAGGGGTGCCGGCCGCCCAGCGCTGTGCTCTCTCCGACAGGAGGCCCTGGAAGCCTGCCAGACCCGCATCTCCAAGATGGAGCTGCAGCAGCAGCAGCAGCAGGTGGTGCAGCTGGAGGGGCTGGAGAACGCCACGGCCAGGAACCTGCTGGGGAAGCTCATCAACATCCTCCTGGCCGTCATGGCCGTGCTCCTTGTCTTCGTCTCCACCGTGGCCAACTGCGTCGTGCCCCTCATGAAGACTCGCAATAGGACGTTCAGCA
This sequence comes from Pampusana beccarii, assembly GCA_013399365.1. Taxonomy (NCBI): domain Eukaryota; kingdom Metazoa; phylum Chordata; class Aves; order Columbiformes; family Columbidae; genus Pampusana; species Pampusana beccarii. Next base: position 345,822 of record VWYH01002298.1, on the reverse strand, counting down.
CTTTATTTATCGTGGTTTTCATTGCCTTTTTGTGGAAGCACTGGGACGCCATCACCGGCTACTTGGAACGGTTCTTGTCTCCTCCTAGATGATGGCGGCAGGAATCGGCTGCGTCGCCCTCCTCCCGGCGCCCTCGGTGAGCAAGCGTGGCAAAGATTAGTCAGCAACTACTCTGCTGAAGTTTTAAGTGTCCGAGTGAATTTGTTTACATTTAGAATAACGTTTTTTCTCTGCGAGATGCATTGCAATAGTATTTTTTAGATTTTATTCAAGAACTCTTTTTGGCGAGAATCCTGGATAATTTTTATGTAGCATGGTTCTCTTTGAATGCAAATCTTAAGATTCTTTAAAGTGTACAAAAGAAATAAAATACAGGAATTTGGAGCATACCAATGGGCAGTTTAAATTGTGGCTCGAACTACTGTACTAAACCTGTCAGGAGGAAGAGAACGTGATTAGCTTAACATGAGCAAAGCTAAGTCTAGTGCACAGCCTCAAATGATGGTACCACAGCAAACCTGTAACACTAAACTTGTACTGTGAAGTCTGCTCACATTCCATGTCCAAACGTATGCGCTCAGAGTGGTTTCTTTCCTTGACATGAGGAAAACGACAGCGTGTGGATCTCTGTCCCAGCTCCACGTCTGGGGTCACCGTTCATGCTAACCTGACTCACAGTAACTTTTCCAGGGCTGCCCGACTCTGCTGAGCGTTGGAAGTGGAAGCCTCTGGCATACGCAGCAACTGCACAGTCGTGCTACAGTATTTTGAAGTAGTCCTTGAAACACTTACCTTTAAGCAGAAGCCCTTGGTCGCACTTTTAAGGTTTTTTTAATATATGTATATTCACAGATTAAAAAAAATCCAGACAACATACTTGAAGAGTGTAATACTCAAACTCTCAGTGCTTCCTTATTGTTTCTAATAGGATTTTTTATTATTATTATTATTATTATTATTGGGGTATTTTTTTGAGGGAGTTGGGAGGGTCATTACTTTTTTTTTTTCTTTCAAATAAAGAAGTGATGTTTTAAAATGAAGAAATGCGTGAATAATTGTGAGCTGTCTTGTCCTGAAGCAGTTTTGAGGAGGGCAGAGAGTAGTTTCTAGTGCCAGCCTGTCTGGAGCGCAGCGCTATTCATATGCCATTTATCTGTGCTCCCGAGCGTGCAGATGCAGCATCATGACAAACATCTGTCTTCTCCACACGTTTTTGTCATGCAGGGGTTTTTTTTCTTTTTTTCAGATGTGAAGGATTGTATGTTTATATTTCTGCTTTCCATGTCATCTCTCATTCCTGGCCTCAGGATAAGAATAAGAAATTTCTCTTCATTCCTTCCTAGCCAAGACAGGTTCTTTTAAGGAAAGAAATTCTGGATCAACAGTTCACTTGAAAGAATTCTTGTCTCAGAAATCTCTCTGATTTAATTTTTAAATAAATCCCCAAAAAGTGAACCCAAAGTTTTCCTCCTGTCAGGTTCTGGCAAAATCATTTGTGTGTCTGTTCCAAGGTCTCTGTACACTGCATCTGTGCCATGGGAACATCCTCGTCCCCAGCTTTGGGAACATCCCCGTCCCCAGCTTTGAGGACAGCCTCGTCCCCAGCTTTGGGCCCTCCTCCCCGCACGGGCGCACTTGGCAAAGGTCCCTTCGGCGTCGGGTGGAACTGGGTCCAGCCCCAGGCTCCTGCTGGGACCCGCTGGTGCGGGCAGGTCCATCCGTGTCTGTACTTGGTGTCCCATTCACCACAACAATGCCAAGAGTCATCTTCCTTCCCCATGAAATCCAAAAAGACTCTGGGATTCTCTTTCAAAACCAGTGATGGTGTTTAGTTAGATCTTACTGTTTTCCTTCCTTCCAGGCTTAAGTTCCCTCTGGGAACCAATTGTTGCCCAGGTGACCTAAACCAGCTGGAATCAGACATGGACGCACGTGGAACGTGTACATCAAATACATCCATGTAAGCCCTGGGACGTGATGCGATGGTGCAGATTCCGGGTTGTTGCGTTCCCTCGGGCTGGGTGAGCAGCCTCGGGGCTGTTTGGTGGCCAGCGCGGGTGAGCGCTCGGCCGGCCTCCTCCGGAGTCCGTCTGGCTTTCCGTGGGCGCAGGAACCTCAGGGACCCCTCGCAGGGATCCAGCTCACCCTGTCACGCGTGCGCTGATCTGCCCATCCTGCTTAAAACACAAATTGCCAATTGCAACTGACTTGAGCCAAAAATAATCCTGCTTTCCAGGGAGCTGCAGACAGCGAAGGTTGTGTAAACCTTCCCTCCCCAGACCGTGCTCCTGGCTCCAGCAAAACCCTGTTCTGTTCACCACCCTTCTCTGGCTGATCCAAATCGCAGGGGTAACCATTGCCTTCCCATTACATGGTTTTTGTCAGAAACAAAGGTGTGAATAACAGTAAGAACTGATTTGGCTCATAACTTAATAGCTTTGTTGCCTTTATTTCTGAAAACCAACCCTCGCACCTCTGCTCTTCTGCATTTTGATCACAATAGAACTGCCTGTGGTAGGTTTTTGTGTGGTCGAAGCAGGAAGGAGCTGAAAGCTGGTGGATCTGGGCACTCGGTGCCACTGTCTGTAGTGCTGGAAGGATGTGTTTGTCCCTCGTCTTTATGTCCCAATCTCATTTAGTGTCTCAGCTCTGTGTCGTCTTCAGTAAATACCATTCACTCATTTGCCAGAAGGCGCAGGCTCCCTACAAATGGATCGCCTCGGAGCTGTGTGTTGAAGGCCGTGTACGTGTGGTTCTGGATAGTGTCTGTCTGTCTGTCTCTTTCTCTCTCGACAGTTTCTTCCATTCCAGAAAGTCGTCTGCAGTAATGCCATCTGTGATGCTGCATCCACTGTTCATATCCCAACACAACTGTCTGGTTTGCCTTTTGCATTAGCAGAACATTGTGGGGTTTTCCTCCCTCTTCTCTTGGAAGGTGTGTGATGATTTCTGGTAGCTTAACGATGATGATGTTGTTGGAAATGTGACTCTAGCTTTAAAGCTCCCTTTCCTCCTAAGCGGTTGTGTTTGTTTCTGGGTGACCCGCCGGAGCGTCCCCGCCATGGGTGTGAGTGTGCGTGAGCCCCTGCATCACCCTCCTCATGGCTGTCGCCTTTGTTGTGACCATCTCTGAGTTGCAGAACTTTTCCCCAAACATTTCACATTCAGAGCTGAAATGACTCTGAAATTGTTTAGATACATTTAGCACGTATCAACTTGGTGTATGCAAAAGGGAAGAATATAATGGACTGTGTTAGTTCAAAAAGCAGCAGCTCTTAATTGAAATTCTGTGGTTCAAATGGAGTTCATCTGTTTTCACAATTTGCTTTCTCAGTGTAAAGAAGAACGAAAATCTTGATGCAAAAAAAAAACCCCTAAATTTCAGGAAGTTCTCTTTTCTCTCAGCCTCATTAGTTCAGTTTAATGATACTCAGCATGCTCACAACAATTATTTCAGTGGTTTATTCCAGTCCCATGAGTTCTTAGGGTCTGGTCAGATTAAATGCGGGGTTCTGTACACATTGCACTGGGGCAGAAAAGGACTGTCTTTCAGCTTTGAAAATATGCATTTTTTTAAATTAAAAAGCAGCATTATAACAAAAGAAGCCAAGCTACAAAGGGGTTCAAGATTGGGTAGTTTTGCCAGTTTTTAAAGTGAATTCTGAATGTGGCTAAAGAGTTAAAAACCCTGTGTGTCTGTGTTGTGTGTGCCAGGTGGTATAGTAGTAGGCAATTGACTTAGCTGTAAGTGTGTTTTAAAAGTGTAAAAAAATAAACAGAAAAACTCACTTGCACGGGTTGAAAAGTACAGAAATGACACTTGTGAACGTAACACTGTAGTTTATAGATCTTAAGCTGCTAATTGTTGAGAGAGATTTACATTTGTCTTGTCTGATTGTCGCAGCTTTATCTGCGACACTTTTACTGTATATAAAAAAACTTTAAATAAAGACCTCAGCTATTAACACTGGCCTAATTTTGATGTTTCCAAGGGGGTTGGGGGCACAGGGCAGTCAGAAAAAAAAAAAAAGAGGGGTGTATTAAAACTGTGCTGGGCCCTAGAAGCTTAAAATTTGAGCAAGTTCTCCATAGATCTGACCATCAAACTTCATCCTGTGAGCAGCCACATAGCACCTGGGCACAGTGGGAATGAACTGGCTGCAGCGCTTGGTCTCAGGCCGAGCAGGAGCAGCAGGAGCAGCGCTTTCTTCCTCCCCATCCCTGGGCGCTGGTTGTTAAGTTTCTGCATTATTTTGGAGCAGCTCTTGTCTCTGCACACCCTGAGCTGAGCGGGAGTTTGGGGAACCAGTGTCCTGCTGACCGGGATCCCGAGAACAGGGATCATATGAGGAGCAGGTCACGTCCCACAGGTGGGGCTGGAGGAAAACACCTTCAAGGAAATACCATCCCGCTGATGCTCCTGCTCGTCATCCCGCGCATCCCGAAGCGCTGACCGCGTGTGGTGTGGGCACAACAGCGCTTCCCCAGGCTGCTCAGCAACTTTGGCTGTTTTCCTTCCAAAAGCGTTCTTTTTGAAAGATCTTTCACTTATTACAAACCAAGTGCTCCTGCACTGCTCCCATCAGCATTTCGCTCGCTCTTTGAAAACACGCTGTAAGGTAGGTGCCTGCCGGTGTTCCGTGCGTCCCGTCCGGCCCTGTCCTGGCTGGAGGTGCTGTGGCCGGCAGAGGCTGCACCGTGCAGCTGCGGCCCGTCCCCGCTGTTTGGCTCCGGCCCGCAGCGGCGGGGCCGAACGCCCCGTGTGTGCAGCGCAGGGGCCGAGCGCACACGGGAGAAACGAACGGCGCGTCCGACCTGAGGGCAGCGGGGAGCGGGGCGGAGGCCCTGCCCGGGACACCTGGGCTGCCAGCGAGCAGGATGTGAGCTGAACCGCGCTCATCCAAAGCCTTTTAATTACAGGGGATTAACTACAATCTTTTAATGGTTCTAATCTAATTTACACTGATCTGAACAACGCGAGACCTTCCCCAGCAAAACCCTCCCAGAGCCCCCCGGGGCAGCAGCCCCGGCGCCTCCCCAGCTCCCCCGAGCTCCGGCTGCCGGGGCCGCCCCGGGGAGCNCGCGGTCTCTGGCGCCCCCTGGCGGCCGGCGCCGCAGCGCCCTGGGCGGGGACCCCGGGGCCCGTCGGTCCCGCAGCGGCTGCGCCGTTCGCCGGTTGGGCCCCGGACCCCCCGTGCCCTCGGCTGAGCAGCCTTGCGGGGGCAGAAAACGGGCAGGAGGAGCCCTGGGCCTGCACTGCCCGGCTCGCTCCGTGTGCGGGCAAAACCACCGCGTTCCCCGGCACAACCGTCCTGCCTGGTTTGTCGTTGCTGTTTCCCCCAGAGCAGCACTGGGGAATCAGAGGTGACACAGAGACCTCGCCCCACTCAGTTGAACGAACACCTCGTCGCTGTTGCCCTGGGCCCCAGCTCATCCCTTACGCAACGTCCCAGCCTCTGCCGCTGGGCCACAGGCGGCAGCTGCAGCGGCACATCCAGGACCCCGAGCTGCTCCAGCGTGCTCAGTGTCACCACGAGTGACTCCGTGGTTGTCACTGCCTGCGCCCACTCCTGTACCCACTGTGACAGGTGAGGAACAGCATCTCCCTGCTCAGGCTCAGGGATTCCCGTCCTGATCCCGCGTGTGCCAGCACAGCATCCCGGCCAGCACTCACCTCTGCTGCTGGCACAGAAAGGGACCATGTGGCCGGGGCTGTGGCTCTGCAAAGCGTCATTGCTCCAGCTCTGGAGAGGGCTATTACAAGGCGTAATTGTTTATGGCACATGCTGGTGTCTCCCAAACCAGCTTTCAGGTAAGCCTGACTGCTCAGCTGTTGCGTTAAGCATGGCTGACTCTGTGATTACAGCGCAAATCAGCTATTAGTCTGATCTGGAGCTTCCCACTCCTCTCCTCAAAGTGGGGCTGGAGTCCACATAAACTTCATGGCGTGCGCCTTCCCGCTCCAAGCGCCGCAGCTGCAGAGCTGGACACGCAGGCCTGGTCCCCGCCGCTCGGCTCCTGGGTTGTGTCTGCCCGCGGTCCTGGCTCCCAGGGCTCGGTGTCCTGCAGCTCCTGACCAGCACATTGTCCTCTTTGCTGCCCAGCAGCACAGGGGAACCACAGGACCCGAGGCTCCCCAGGGGCCTCAGCCCTGCCCCGGTGGGGCTGTGTGCCCAGGAACAGGGATCACACACAAAGGTGCCTTTTCTCAGATGCAGGGTAGGCTCCTAATGGAAAAAGAAGGAGAAAACATCGTATGAGATTTGGAGGTTCTCTGGGAACATGACAGAGAGCACAGGAACAACAGCCACATTGATAAATTCCCCACTGCCCGATGCTGGTCAGGGAAGGAGGGACCTCGCCAGTGGCAGCGCTGCAGAGCAGTGGGGCTGGAGTAGCAGCAGCAGGGAGATGTCCCATGAGGAGATGTCCCACAGGGAAGTGTCCCACGAGGCGTGCAGGCAGAGCTGGCAGAGACGAGCCGCCTGCTGCCCTGGGGCGAGATACAGCTGCAGAGGTTCAGCCTGAAGATGCTCTCTCCCGTTAGCAAAATGCCTGTTGTGGTTCTGCCACATCCCCTCCCAAGCACGGCTCACAGCCAGCACTTTTGCAAAGTGCTAATAGCGTGGTTAATTGGGGGTGGGAGGTGGACGCAGCCGGCCCTGGGCAGGGCACGGTGAGCAGGCCCAGGGCTGCCCGTGGTACGGGAACAGGGCATGGCTGTGAGCAGGGAGAAGCTGGGTGCTCACTGGGAAAGGTCTTTTAACTGGGCTGCTAAAAATCCTTCCCCCTCTCCCCATTAGCAAAAGAAAATCTGGGCCTCTGCTGCCCCGGACACTCCTGTCCTGCTCTGGCGCACCGGCAGTTGCAGGAGCTGCTCAGGGACCCCACACAGGAATTCACCGACTCAAAAAGCGAGTGAGCCAGGACATCCCATCTGACCCCCAAACAACTTGGGTCCTTCTGTGGGGCTGTGTGGGGACAGCCCAGCCCCACAGCATGTGCCTCAGAAAGCCTGTGAGCAGAGGCTTGAGTCTGGGGCTGAACTCGGTGGCTCTGGGGACGGTGGTTTGTGACTGGGCTGGCTGGTGGCAGAGCCGCCACTCACCAGGCGCCGGGCGCTTGCGGGGAGCCCGGAGCCAGCGGCTGCCAAGCGCGGTACCCGGGGAGCATCTGCTCTTCCTCTGTGGGCTGATGAGCACGAAGTGCGTGAGGAGGAGAGGCAAAGATGGACCTGCCCAGTTGCCACGTCTGATATAGAAACATGGCAAGGCTCGGTTTGTAGGTCGAGATAATAGCTATTGCCAGGCTAACCTAAACACATTTTACACACAGATGCAGCAATCAGCAGGAGTGATAATGGCAGCAGAGTGGATAGTGCTACTGTCTGGGTTACAAAAGGGCTTTTATTTAATTATGCTCAATTCGCTGCCTCTGGATTCCTGCACTGCCTGCCACAGCAGCCGCGAGGCCGGGGTGCCCGGGGACCTGCCGGGATGGCTGAGCAGCCTTGCGCGGTGCCGCAGACCCGACACGGCAGCCAGCTCCCCGGGGCTGTGCGGGGTGACGCCCGCGCTCCTCCCGGCCGGCTCGGCTCGAACCTTGCGCTGATTGTGTTGCGGCTGTGGCACCTGGCAGAGCTGGCACTCGCTCCACTGCCTGCTATTTTTAAGTCTTCCCTTTGAGCATGAGCGTGGGGCAGCTGCTGTCCCCGCGGATCTCGTCAGGGTGACGGTGCGGCTCAGCCGGTGGGAGGGGGAGGCTGCTCCCCCCGAGACAGGAGCAGCCAGAAGAGTCGCGGGTCTGGGGACAGCCACAGCCAGCTGGGACCGCGCAGGTTCCCCGGCCGCGCCACCCGGACCAGGAGGCTTCACACTGGGGTTTCCCCTTGCTGAGGTGTCTCACCCCGACGGGGCGGGGGGCCTGTGCCCCGGGTAGGCAGTGGCTCTGCTGAGGCCCCTGGCGCTGCGACAGCCACTGGCGGCTTGCGGAGCCCATGGGGGAGTGGGGACACAGCGCTGGTGCCTCCCCCGGTGACACCAGGCAGGGCCACCCCAGGCTGCAGGTGCAGACAGGACCAGGCCAGTCCCGCGGGCCCGGGGCTCTCTGCCCGCTGGGTTGCTCCCTAAGCTCTGGTGCTGCATCCCAGCCAGGGTCTCACCCTGGGGCTTTGGGCAGGGAGCGGGGACCGAGTGGAGCATGGAATTGCTTTTTTTTCTCGCCTTTCTGTTTCCTCTGCTTCTGGCCATCCCTGCAGTCTAAAGCCAGACCATGGCTTTTAAAGGTGCTGTTTTTCTTCACTGCCGCTCTGACTCACTTCCTTTCCCACCGCCAGCGCTGTTGGCAGCATCTGGAGGAGCTGAAGAAGGTTCCTCCATCCCTCTGTGAGATCCCGTGCAGGAGGCCAAGAGCAGCTCCTGTGTGCTCTGCTTTGCCCCCCCTGCAGCTCATGGGCGCCTCGGCTGGGGTTCAGGACGTACCTGTGCTCCCCTGAGCCCTGTCCTACACCCACAGCCTTCTTAGGAGGAGCAAGCCAACACTAATCAGTGCTCATGTTCCTTTGCTTGCTTTTATTGTTGGCTTTGAGCTTTTAGGCTCTCACTCAGACTGTTTGATATTTTGTCTGGAGCATCTGGAAACCCTGAGAATTTCAGACAGTGCAGGTAGTTGTCACAACACACAGGTAATCCATCTCTGCCCTTTCAAAGGAGGATCTCAGGAGGACTGAAGTTGTTCGCCAAGGAAGCTTATAACAGATGCTTGAAGCTCTGGCTAAGGATGCACTAATTAATCTTCAGGGCCTCCTGCCAAGCAGCCTGGCAGAGCAGCCTCCCCCACCAGGCACAGGGAGGTGCAGCGACATCCCCGGGGCCACCGCCGGCAGGGCGGCAAGTCTGGGGATGGGAGTCTTGAGCCCTTGGGGCCACTGGCACAAAGCTGGGCTGCTCCTGGGTGAGTGCGAAGGGGACCACGGGCGCCAGGGGGTCTCACAATGTGCCCATGCCAGGTGCAGGGTGCTCCTGCTCTGGGGTGGGCAGGGGCTGCCCCGGTGTTGGTGCCCAGAGCCCCCCACCTCCCTCTGGCATGGCGATGGGCAGGGTCCCTGCTCCCCGAGCCACGTCAGTCTCCAGCCGCTGCCTGAAGTCTGTCTGAGAGGCCGGAGAGGTTCTGAGTCACCCACCAGCACATCCCTCTGCCCCGCCGGCTGCAGGCACGGGCACGGTGCAGCTCTTGTGCTCGGAAAAAAATCACGTGAAGCCTGGTTGCTTTTCCACCTTGATTTACTATCAGCTTTGACAAGCACTGTCTCTTGGCTCCTCTGATACTGCCAGCCATGTCTAATGCTGTTGATTTGATAATATATCTAATCTGGCTCTCTTGGAAACGCCCAGTATCTCCGAGCTGCTGTTCTCCTACTTGAACCATCTTCCTTCCTTGCCTTCGTTCTATCTTTCCCAGCTGGGGCCAATCTGTCCGGGAAGTAGTCCAATTTGCTTCCATCTGATGGGAGCGGATCCCAGCTCCGTTCCCTTCATCTCCTCTGGAGTCGAAATCAGCCTAGGTCATTATTTTGAAATCCTTCATTTTCCTCCTCTGCATTTTTGCTGCTGCTTTTCTCCCTCAGCAGAGGCACTGGTGACAATACCTATAAATACCTCTTCCTTCAGGGTTTTTGGAGAGCACCCACCACCCACTTGGTACAATATGGATATTTGAGATCCAGACAAGACATTCCCCACTTTTTAGAACCTCCCGTGGCTTGAGGAGGAGCACCAGTGTCCTGTGTTAGATGCAGCTTAAACTAGTGGGTCTGAGCCAGGCCTGAATCTCTCTGCAGGTGTTCTCTGAGGGCTGGGGGCAGCTGGCACACACGGAGCCCCTCAGCCCGGCGCACAGCGCGCGGTTCCCTCTGCCATGCACCCCCTGCTGCCAGCGCCGCGTGGGGAGCCCGGGGTCCCGTCACACCGCAGTGTGTTGCTGAGGGACCTCTTGGCCCCTCTGGCTCCATCACATTCTCTGGACAGGACCAGGGAGGGTCTGTCTGGGCTGGCTGTCATGCTGGGTGCAGGTTCGGTGCTGAGTACCCACGGGCGTTAATGACCGGAGCAGCCGCAGCTGGAGCCCCCACCCACCCCCAGGCAGGGCCCAGGAGCTCATTTAAGCCCAGGGCTGGGCCTTGGTCTAGCTTGTGCAGAGCTGTGGGTGCTGCTTTCTGGATGTCCTGTAGGCACCTTGTCCCTGGGGTGGGTCCGCTGACAGAGGGTGCAGCTTGTCTGCAGTCTTGTCCTTAGCCTTGTCTCCCGGATGGGCCTTGGACCTGTGCTGTAGGCTTGTCTCTGGTCCTGTCTTCTTCCCTTGGATGGACCCTGGTCCTGGTGCTCTCCAGTGCTCAGCATGGGGAGAAAGGCTCGCTGCTCCTGCATCGCTGGCATCCTTCCACCCTTCAAGGTGCTCAGCTGGGGCTGCAATCGCTTGGCTTGACACTCCCCCCGGATGGTGACTTAAGTGGAGCCGTTAACTCAGCCAGTGCCATGTATCCAGGGCCTCTGGTGTAACTTCAGGCTGAAGTAGTTGCCATGTGTGCTGTAAGAGACCTTGGTGCTCTGATTGCCTGGGGTGAGGAGGCCGTGGTGAAGGAGTCCCCCATATGGAAACACTGCAGATGTTACAGCCACACGTGGAGCCTCACCCAGAGCGTGTCCTTGTCTGCTGTGAGACCTGGGTGTCACCTGCTGCTGCTCAGTGACCTGCTGGGCTGCGTCCATGGATCCGCGATCAGCCAGTTGGACCTGTCAGCCCCGAGAAGCATCACCAGGTGAGATCAAGGGAAAGCCCTTGTACCCAGCTCTGAAACACATCTCCACGGGGATGCAGACGTGGCAGGCTGAGGAGCGCAGAGCGAGGCTGCGTGGAAACCCAGGGCACTTGGTGGGAGAGCTGGACACAAGGGGTTAGCTGCGGGGAACTGCGGGGAACTGCAGGTGAGTGATGTGTGAATACTCGAGCGGCTGCCGGAACATCCTTCTCTTGCTGGGTGGGTCTTCGGGCATCCCAGCACCACTGGTCATCAGTCCCTCTGCAGCCTGGGGAACTGATACTGGCCCAATTTCTGAGGAAGTGCTCCCAGTTTGCACAACTCAGTTTCCAGAGGCTGCTGGTCACCGTGAGGTGGCACAGGGGGTCCCCGCTGACACAGCTGTGGTCAGAGCTGTGCCCCAAAACCTGGTACAAGCCTCACCTGAGGGTCATTTAGGCAACAAGGCTTCCAGCACCCTCGTCTGAGCATGGAGGGGATGTGGGGAGCCCAGACTGGCCCCTGCTTTGGGGCAGTAAGTTCAGAGTGATCTTGGCAGCATGTGTACATCAGTGCTCGTGGAAATGAGGAATGGGCCAGGGCGGCTGGCTGGACGTGAGGGGTGACTGGTGTCCGTCTGGGCTGCAGCCACGAGTGCCTTCGGCTTGTAGGCAGGGGAGTGCAAGCCTGCAGCAGAGTCTGGCCCCGCTAGAGGAGCGGAGTGGTGGGGCCAAAAGTGGGGAGAGCCCCACGGGACGCGAGTGTCCCAGCGCGGCTGGGGCGTCCTGCAGCACACGGGGTCCCTGCGCTGCGGCTGCTGCACCCCGGAGGACGGGCTGGCACGTCCCGAATGGGCACGGAGCTCCCTCTGACTTGGTGGTGAAAAAAGAATTGCAGCTGAATTGTCTAGTTTATAGATCCACCAAGTTAATTAGCCATGATTGATAAGCCACTGCCAAAATGCACCAGGCCGCAGGCTTATCTGTATAATCCCTGTTTGTGTGTCTAAAGACTGATAGAGCCAAAAAAAAAAAAATCCAGACAAAAAGATAAGGCTGAAGATGCATGGTGATGTCTTGGAAATTTAATTTAGCAGGCAAAATATCCCTTTTAAAACTACATTATTAACTGCTGTCAAGTGACAGCCATTTGGCCTTCACGTGCTGTGGGTGAACCCAGCCAAGCTGTGTCAGACCTGAGCTGCTCACCAGGCTCCGGCCCTGGCGCGGGATGCGTAAAATCTGCACGATCGCTTTGCGATGGGCTTGTCAACAGAGACTGCGGCTGGGTTATGAATCACTTTAATTTGTCATGTGAGCTGGTTTCACACCCGTATCTCTGGAGGGAAAATGCTGGAGAGTTGGGGGAGGGAGGAGAGGGGATGTTGGACGTGACCCCCCCACCCTGGTTCTTGATGGAAATATTTCTCCCTCTCCACCAGCTAATGACTAGTCCTAATTTAATGGAATGGAGTGAAGTGGCCAACATAAAATGTGTGTGTTTTGTTTTCACATTGGAGTCTAACATGGCCACAAGTCATAGTCTGAAATGATTGGGGGTGTTATCAGTCACACAATCTGACATTTTGCCAAAAGGTCTCTTTTGTCTCTTCTCTGAAGTGTGAAAACAAGGGATGCTATTTCTTGTGTTCTGTAAAGAAAAATGTGGGTTGCAGAGTTTTAAGGAGCCATTAGACGAAGGAAAACAAAGAAGGAAATAAAAATCAAGACTTTTTCCTTCCAATAATCACACAAATACTGGCCCTCTAGGGACACTTAATAGAAAACATTTTTAGGAAGCACCTGAAAAACTGCCATGGAAATTCCCAGCCCAGCCATCATACTGTCTCCTGCATCCTTTACCAGGAAAATCTTGAGAAAAATCAAAGAATCAGACCATCACTTGATTATTTTTTAATTTTTTTTTTTAGATATTGTATTTATTTATTCAGTTGCCATTAATAACAATAAAAACAAAATTACCCACCACTGACTCTTGAGGTCCCTTGACACTTAAAGTACACAATTATGTAAAACAGGCAAACTCCCACTGTATGTTATCCCAAGCAGCAAAAGCATAAACCAAACATAAGCCCCTCCACAGAGACAAATTATTCACCCATCACAAGAATTACTCACTGTGGACAAGTAGACTTTTAAAAGGTTGATTTTTAAGTGTGCAGATGAATGTTACAGCTGCTAAGAATTCATTAGTCAATGAATCTGCAGCAAAGGGAAATATAAAGAGGCACAGATTTGGTTTTCCTAAGTGAAAAGGGTCTTACACTGTGCCACTTAAAAATGAAATGCCCTGTTCTCTTCCTTTCTCAAATCAGGAAGGTGTTGATTCATGTGTTTAGCTTTAAGTTCAAAAATAGCCCTCCTGAAATTGAAAGAGTAGTTTTCTTCAATATAGTTGCACTGTAGTCACCTTGCAAAGACAAGTGCTCCCTACAAGTGGGGCAATGAGCACAAAGGGATCATAAAATGCCTTTTTCTAGCACTGCCCTTCCGTGTGCCGCCATTTCTCTCCCGGTCCGTACGGAGCCGGGGTCTGTGTGCCCGCCTTGCAGGCGGGTTTGGGGCTCGGTGGCTACTTGCCGACATTGGGGCTGATGAACGTTCTATTGAAGCCCGTCCTGAGCCAGCCCAGCCCTTCAGCTCTTCCCAGCACATCGCTAACCTGGCCTTGCGACAAGCGGCTCCCGCAGCAGCCTCACCGCAATCCTGGTAAACAGCATATGTGAGGATGAGCTGGGGAAGCTGCTGTAGAGGCATTTGCTGCTTTTGAATTCCAGCTCGCGCGCAGCCCCCGCCGGCAGAGCCCACCTGTGGGCAGCACCGCAGGGCTCAAACGGCGAACATGCACGGTGCAAGTGGCGCCGCAGGCCGGGGAGGCTCGGGCGCCCAGCGGTGCCGCACACCTGGCAGCGCAGCCTGATTCGTGCTGGGGAGCAACGTTCACAGTGTCAGTCTGGCTCCTTCAGCACGTCCTGCAGAGACACAAGGCTAACCAAAGCTGCACTGGGACCAGCTCCCTTGGCTGCTTGGTATTTCCTGAATCCGCTCATTCTTTGGTTGCTGCATCTGACGCTTCCCTCCCCCTCCCTCCGCAGTCTGTGTCCACGAAGCAGGGAGAACTGGCCCCTTGGGGAGGAACTAGGCATTGGCTTTTTTTGCCTGATTGTGGAACAGAAAGCTCCAGCCAGGGGCTGCTCTGTTGTCTTCGTGTAAAACAGATGCAGAATTTCGTGCAACAAGGGAAGTGGCATAGGGAAACAGATATATTTTTACATGCTGTCCTTCCCCAGCTCCTGTGTGGGACCAGAGCTATCTGATCTGAAGCTGATTAAGTGTGAGACCCCAGCACAATAACAGAAGTATTGGTCACCAGTTTCTTAATGATTGTCTGTGAGCTAGAGTGCAACGTTCCTTTGAAATACAGGCCACAAAGGGGTTCTTCCAATTTTTTTTTACTCCCCTCCCCTTTCTGCCTTAGAAAGAATCAAAGAAAACCAGGTTTGCTAATAATGTCAGATCTGGAGGCGAGAGGTACATTTACATTCAAAACTTTGCATGAACGTCCAGCTGCAAGAGTTTCCAAGCAAGGCACGAGCTAGCGGGTGAAAGAAATGGGACAATTACACTCATTTGTCTGCCTTGTTTTCATTGAAATAATTCAGGCAAGGCCAACTGTGTTACTTGGAGTCTCTAAGGTATAATTTAGGCATGAGATGTTTACAATCAACTCTCATTTGCATCAACTGGGAGGAAAACATGGGGTCTGTTGGATATTTCAAGTGGCAGGTTAATTACCAGTTTAACCGCTAATATTTATTCAACCTTCTTCATCTGAGCAGCCACAGGGCCAGATCCTGTGGTGCTGACTCTGTGGGTTTTGTGCCAGCGAGCGCAGGACAGGGCCCTGTGAGTGCGGCTCTAGTTTTGCTCAGCAGAACTGGTGCCAGGGATGGGTGTCTAGCTGAACGCTCTGGGAATGTCAGATCTGCAGCAAACAGCATGCCCTCCCTTCTTGCAGTCCCAGGAATGAGCTTACAAATACGCTGTTTACTGTGGGCCATGCTCTGTCATCCCTGCTAGCGATGGTGTTGAACTGCTTAGCAAATAGCTTGATAAAATCAGCGGGACCGTTTGTGAGATGGGAAACCTCTTGGTGTGTGCAAGGAGCTCAGAGACTGGCCCCAGACCCTCACGTGAGTGCTGTGCGGAGGAGTCTAAACACAGCCAACAAGGCTAAAATGAGCAAGGCGGCTGATCGACAGGTTCTGATTGAAACCAGAAGTAAGTTTTGCTGTTTTTTTAAAGCCAGGCTTAAATAGACATCACTTAGAAGAAGAACATTGATCGAAAGATAAACCCACTGCATGAGCAGACCCTGAAGGTGAAAAGTGCCGTTAAGTAGGTTAAAGGAGCCTGCCCTTGTATGACAAGCTGTTCCCTGTGTGAGAGGACGGAGAGCAGCGAGGGGAGATAAGCAGATTAGGAGGTCAGATTCCAGGTTACAGAAACCGCGGTGGCTCGCTCCATCCTGGGCACCTCTGTCCGGGTTGTGGGCGAGAGCCTAACGAGTGCCAGCTGTGATGGTTTTGGTGCTGCTCGCACCTCTGCTCTGGGAACTGACCCAAACCTGGCAACCAATTTCTGCGTGCCGGCAGCTCTCCGGCTGGGAGCCTATTTGGGTGTTTAGCCTGCTGGCCTGAAAGGACCCACTGGCAGGGAGGACAAAGGCCTTGTATTTTGTGACATGTCCTAAAGGCACCCAGTGAAACGTGTGTTTTCCACCGTGACCCCTGACAGGTCCCGGTTGCCTTTCCCAGCCGTGAGCAGTGAGACAAGACCAGGCTCAGCCCTGCGGAGCGGGAGGGACGCAGACCCAGCCCTGCAGCAGAGCTGGGTTGCTGCGGTTCGTGGGAGGTGGATGTCACAGGTGGGAAACCCCAGGTTCCATTCTGGGAGGACACAAGCTGATGGAGCCCAAGTTTGACCTGACGGTGTGAGCGAACCGGGTTTGTCTCCGTCCAGCCCCAGGAACAAACCCTCCCGACAGGCGCCTCGTGTCGAGCGGCAGTGGAGCTCAGCGCCCAGACCGGCTCCTTCAGCGCAGAGCTAGCACTGGCAGCTCGTTAGTCCTCATTGTTATTAAAGCTCATTATTCCTCTCTCTTCAGATTAACGCCGTGAAACAAGGGGTTGCTGCCATTTCCCTGGCCTTTCCAGGGCTAAGCAACTTATTTAATTCAGTGAAGCTATTGCTCCACACCCTGTGTAAGAGACAACACCACTGTCATTGAACTCAGGTAAGATGACACTATTATTGGTATGATTCCTTCTGCCCCCACACTGAAAAAAAGGGTGTCCCCTGTGATGTCCATGACCCCACAAGTACGCTGCACACCCATGGACAACGTGATACGTGGATATGAAAATAGCAAAAAGGCTGCTGCCTACGTGGAAAAACGGAACAGCTGACATTGAAGTGATGGAAGTTCCCCAATCTTTAACTGTATGGTGTTTACATTTTAAAACAGAGTGAGTGCTGAAAGGTTGTTTTAACTGTTTAGGCTGTTTTTCTACCTTTTCTACTTTCTGCTCAGTCCCATTCACTGGCAGCTGAAGCACTTTGGGTGCCTGTTCTATCCAGACAGTCCAAAGAAAAAGCTATTTCACTTGTATAAAGATTCATGTGAATGTTTCCATTAGTACGCAGTTTTGTGACATCATGTATTTTGCATCATTGATTTTGTGGTGAGTTCAGACAATATATATGCACGGAAGCATGCAGATTGTACATAGACAGTATCTTTGCAGGCTAAACCGAAACTGCCCGATTGCTCTCCTTTTCTGCTAACAAATTCAAAATGCTACAACTAGTCCAGTACAGGACTTGCTGACATTTTAAATGTGCATGTGCACACATCTTTTTTTAATACATATATGTGTGTGTGACTTTTAGCTTTGGCATATCTCTAAGATTAATGAAAGTGTTGACTGCACATGAGGAATGCGTAGACCTTTAAGACTGTTGGGGCCACCAGGGAAGCACCAAGAATGAGATCGCACTGTTTACAATATGTCCAAAAATATACGCCACCAGATGACACCCCACAAGTGACATTATAATGAGAGACAACAATTAGAGGCAACACAAAACACACACTGCTGGACACCGCGCGTCAGGGATTTATCTGGAAATTGCAGACAGCAGGCCATTGCGAGGCGCAGGTATGAAAACATTTCAGGTTTGCTCGTGAGGAGCAGTGCGCACGTACGTCTGTCAGTAACGCCTGCTGATAAGTTACCGCGAGGGGCTGACCCTGCAGGGCGACTGGGAGCCAGGACAGGGCGCGGGAGCTGCAGGACGTGGTGGGTGCGCGGGGCGCAGCGGGGCTGCGGGGGCACGGCGTGGGCTGGGGGCAGGGGGTGCAGGCCTGGGGCGCTGGCAGCGACCTCTGGGCTGGGGCTGAAGCGGGAATGGCGCGGGGTGACGGCTGGGGTGCTGGAGGAGGGAACCGATGGGGCAGGGCTGGGTCAGCGGTACTGGTACCAGCCCGGTTTGCTGACGAGAGACTAGAGATGGACTGGACCAGGGCTGGACACACCAAATACAGAAGTGACTCAGAGCTCAGTGCAATGCGGTGTATATTTAAAGCAATTATGAGATTTTAACCAAAATGCTTAGGTTTGTATTAAGATGCACCAAGCAAACAATAATTTCACAATTAACCACATTTAACCCTTTCCCTTCAAAGCACATTATGAGCGTTGACACTGAAGCCTCAAACAGCCTAGTGAAGATGAGAGAGAACAATCTTGAAGCTACTGAGGTAAGTCGAATTGGTTGGAGTTAGCAAGGTTAGTGTGGGCTAGAATAGTGTATTTACAGCCTGGTGATTATACTGTGGGAAAGAAGGGAGGGGGATTAAATCCCTGTTTAGTTTAAGCTGCATTCTAGTGCAGCCAGTTCTTCAGTAGTACACAGTTAAAAATGTAGTCTGTCAAATCCCGCTGACATATTTTGGCAATAGATATTTCCTCTAATTGAAAGCAATTGTTGTGTTGTAAGCTTTCCCCCTTTTCCATTTGTTTTGGTTAACGGGTAGCGGTGGCCTGTGTACTCAAGCACGTCTTGAGCAACTGCTCACTGCAAAGTTAGCATATTGCGAAGAGTGCG
Source organism: Pampusana beccarii (assembly GCA_013399365.1). Taxonomy (NCBI): domain Eukaryota; kingdom Metazoa; phylum Chordata; class Aves; order Columbiformes; family Columbidae; genus Pampusana; species Pampusana beccarii. The sequence continues at coordinate 327,837 of VWYH01002298.1, read as the reverse complement.
GCACGATCCTGCCTGACTTCACAAGGAAAAACTTCCTCTAGGCTTTGGCGGAGGATGTTTGAACAAAGCCTGTAGGATCTGCCTCGCTGGTGGTTATTGTAGGGCTTTGCTGTTTGGGTCAGCTCGGGCCTTCATGTGTGAATCCCGGGGTAAAAACCAGGCTTGCTTCCAGCACAGCCATGCTTTGTTTTGAACAATCAGCATGGCCCCCGCTGTGAATCCCACGAGGGGATGCTCTGCTTTATGTTGCATTCGCTTCCTTTGCTCGGAGCCAAGTGCTGCATCCTACACTGCTGGAACACCGTCAAGCCACGCGGGGCCTGCGCGGACGGCCTGACGCAGACTAGACGTGACAGTCCCTCTTGTGTCGGGCACAGCTGCTGCTCCAGCGGGCGCTTGGATGCTGCGGGTCAGCAGGGCTTCCCTGCGGCCCTGAGCCCTTGCCAGCCCCGTGCTCACAGCCCTGAGCCCTTGCCAGTCCCGTGCCCGCGGTCCTGCGCCGTCAGACCCGGCTGTGGTGTGTCATGAGCTGGGCGGTGGTATTTGCAGCTCTCAGGGCCCAGTGGGGAGCAGCTGCCCAGCTCCAGTGGGGTGTCAATGCTGGTGCTGGGGTGGGACCGCAGAGCAGGGCTTGTGCACTGGGGTGCTGGGGACTTGTGTCCTCCCATCTCTGAGCTGCGAGAAACATGCTGGTGCTGTCCTCGCAGAACATCACTTGGGGCACTTGGTCTTTATCTGACACCCCTCTGAAGCTCAGAGAGGTGCCATGTGCCTCAGTTTCCCCAGAGGTCAGAGTAGGGCTGGATGGAACCCTCCTTTAACCTGTAGTTGCATTAAGCCTGATCATCTGGCCAGAAACCCCCTCGGCTGGCGCTGGTGGGGATCCAGCGAAGGGTCTCGCTCTGCCGTGCACACCTGTGGCCGCCTGCGATGCCCCACGGTCTGCACTGACAGGGACACGTGTGACGAGAGACCGTCAGCACGGCCAGGCTGGGGCCCGGAGGGATTCATCCAACCGCTAGCCCCAGCACGTGCTAAATTTCTCACAGAGCTGAGCTGGAGACACATTTGAGCTCCCCAGCCACGTGTCCAGCCCTGACTGCTGTGAAGCCGGGGGGAGTGAGTGCTGAGCCCTTTCTAAGCCTCTAAAGAAAATAAAAGCAACAGGTCACCGAGGAGACTTGTGGGAAACTGGGGAACCTGCTGCTTTTGCATCCCAGCTTCCCACCCATGGTGCCCGGGTCAAACCCCAGCGCAGGCTACAAAAGATATGTTTTCTTATTGCTTTGTGATAAACCCCCTGGTCTGGAAAATCCTGCCATTATTGTGTGTCTGAACTTTCACCAGCACCGACTCTGTCATTAACCTAGAAGGAGACCTTTTCATGCTCACAACCTCTGTCTGCACAGCTCCTCTCTGGAGGCGAATCCCTCACGGTGAACACATCAGCGGCTGCACGCTGCAGACAAGGTTGCGACTGCATTACGTACTCTGAAGGGAGCGATGCTCTGTATTACACTGGGAAACGTTCGTCTTTGAAAACAAAGAGGCTTGAGGGAAAGAAGTGTGATTTTACTCAGAAAGTTCCCCAGGTCCCCATAAATCACTGTCCCCTTGCTGCGCGCAGGGCTGGGGGCCGGTGGCAGCGGAGCACACCGCGCCGGTGCGGTTCCTGCCGCAGCCGTCGGCAGCAAAGCCTGAGACCACACCGGAGCATGTTTAGATTAAAAGACATTTGGGAAGGGACCTTGCCCTAATCTTTCTGCTAAGCCCCTAGCAGACTCCCGGCGTGCTAAATCATTAGTAATAGCAGTAATGGCAATCTGACCTCCCGCTCCATGAGCAGTGCCTGCAATACAGATTAATAACAATAAAACAGGGACTTGGTCCACACTCATCCAAAACTACACTGAGGATGGCTAATCAGCCTGTTTCCAAGCCCTCTGTTATTTCTGAGTGCCCTGAAGTGCTGTTGCGAGCACTTTGCGGACGCATCCAGCCTGATGACATGGTCCCTAACAACAGGCTGGACAAAGGCAGGGTGGCAGGCGGACTGGAGAGCACCAGATGAGTGTGGTCATCAAGGAACAGCTCTTGTTCAGGCAATGATTTCTCTAAGTGCTTCTCAGCTTTTCCTCAGCTGCCCTTGCATTTCCCCAGTGCAAGGTTCCTCTCTGTTTGGAAATGCCGCTCCAGGAGAGCCCTGTCCTGGCCGCTGCTGGGCTGGGCGGGTGGGGACTAAGCAGGACAGCTCTGCTCTCGCCTATGTCTTACCCTTTTCTCTGGGGTAACGGCTGGTGGCCTCTCAGGATGGGGAACAGGCATGACCTGGACCCCTGCTCTGTTCCCTGAGCTATTCAATGGCTGTTTTCCATCAGTTTGCGTTTCTGAGAGGGAATGCAGGCAGCCAAAAGGATTCAACACACGTGTCTGATGAGCGCTTGTGAATGCACCTTACGGTCTCCTGCCAACCTGCCCTGCAATGATGTATATATAGAAAATGACCCAAATAGCACACTTAGAGGCCAAGAGTGAAGCAGATGAAAACTAAGCAGTGGGCTGGGAGCAGAGGGAGCATCTGACGCGCTGCACGGCACAGCCGGGCTCTGCCCACCGGGGAACCTGCTTCCCAAACCCACAGAGCGCCTCACGGCTACCTGCAGATAAACCCTGCTAAATAAATAGGTGTTTATACTCCCTATATTGAAGTGATTAGATCCTGTTTTTTGACAGTGTTGAGTCAATATAACCTGAGTAATTGTACGAGTAACTCATGTTTCCCCTAAAGGGAAACTGTTCTCGTGTAAATATATTTATTAATAATTAAAGTGGTTTTGAGTTCTTGCGCACACAGCCCCTCTGCCCCCCAGAGACATCTGAAAGACTGTTATCTTTAAACCTGGGCAGGAGTCAAACAGGAAGGGATTTTGGCAGGGGGGTGATGGTCTGTGGCAAGAGCCATGTGGTTTAACTTTGATCATTTTTTCTTCCTGAATGAAAAATAATGGTGAGATCTGTGTATTAGATATTTAAAAACCTCTACTGCTCCATTAGAAATACTCACTACAGCTTCTAACAGCCCAGATAATAGGGGTGGGAAATCATTTCTGGAAAATATTCCCCTCAAAGCGTCTTACCAGAGGATTGTTTCCTAACAACAACAATAAAATCATTGTCAAATGATCCTTCAATACCACAAATATTTTGTCTTTAATTGTATCACTGTAGATAACTGCTTGGCATAGGAAATGGGAGTCGGAGCTCCTGGGGTATTTTTTCTGACAAAGCCAGTGCCAGATACCTTTGGGTAAGTCACACATTTTTGTATGTTCTTTGGCCTATTTTTTTTTAACTGACTGTAATCTGGAACCTAATTTGATATGCCTTAAAAGGCTGATTTTACATGGAAGATGCTCTACTATCAGGATAAGCAGCCATAAGAAATCCTAAAATAGGCAGATTAAGGGTTTGGGATCATGGGGGTTTATTTCTATGAAATTAAAGACATGATCACATTTTAAAATTGCTAACTTGTAGTTTAAAAAAACCCAGCAACTGGGAGTCACACATTTAAAAACAGCTAATAACTCTATTAATTAAGGATATGATTAGCAGAGACAATGAGTTAGATAGCACGAAAGCACAGCATTTAATTCAATGCACATTTTTGGTGGACATGGTGTGGCCCAGGCAGTTATGTATTAATTAGTGCTCTGAAGAGGGCGAGGAGGACAGGAAGGGGGTGAGGGAAATTGGCAGGTGTAGAAATGAGATTAGACAACAGCAGAGGATTTTTCTCTCTGGAACAGAAGTCGTGCAGAATCCTCATCAGGCTCGCTAGCTTGTTTTGTATAAATGAAGATAGGTGCCGTGAGAGCAGGCAGGGCAGCAAGGCAGTGTTTGGGGATAGGGAGAGGGAGCGCAGCTTTGCAGGGCTCACCTGCGGAGCATTTCCAGGTGGTTGTGACCAAATACCAGCTCAGCTCCCCACCCTTGGCGTGGATGCTGCTGGCTGTGGCTGGCAAGGTGCCTCCAGGCTCAGCCTGCCATGGAGACCCGTGCCAGCACACTGATGTACTGCTGCAGCTGCACGGTGGAACCGAGCCTATGGGCTTCCCCTTCGCTTTCCTCCATCACACAGAAGCTCTAGCTCAGCCTCTGCTCTTAGTGGAAACTCAGGCTTGAGACAAGGACACTGTGCCCATGTCCTGTAACCACCCTGTTTGGCTGCTGGCTCTGCTGTTGCTTTGGCTTGACACGTCCATGCAGTGCTATGAGCACCATGACCAAGGGGTCTGCAGGGTGCTGGAGCCCACCCGTGCCCCTCTTGCACAGTGACGTGCTGCCCAAGGAGTTGGGTGGCTCCTGGGTGGGCTCTGAGTTGTGCCCTGTGTTGCGATGGCATGGCAGGAGGTGAGCGCTGGTCTGGGCAACTGCTTGGGGCTCTTTCACTCAGCTACGTGGGCAAACCAAGCACCTGCTGCAGAGAGCTTGGCCCTGGACCTTCTCGGTCCCAGGACGGATCCTGACTTTGCAGAGCTCATCCGGTAGAGCTCCTCGGTGTGGGAGCGTGCTCCCCTCCACAACCAGGGGGTAAGTTCACGTGGCCGCTGACGAGGGAAGAACAAGAACTGCAGAGATGTGAGTTGACACCTTCACCCACACAGGTGGAGCGTTCCTACGCGGTAGGGAGGGTGGATCAGAGGCTGTGCTGCCTCGGGGCTGTTCCCCCCGTTGTGGATTCCAGTGGGTGGAATTGGGAATATCATCACTTCTGTGTCTTTTTTTTTTTTTTTTCTCCACCGTTAAAAAAAAGCCCGTTGGAGGGCAGAGGAGATGCACGGTCCTATTTCGAACTCGTCTTTTTGCAAGGCGAGCGGGCAAAGCTTCTCTGGGGGTGGAGCCCGGCGGCGGCCCGCACTTCCCCCCGCCCCATTCCCCGGGGAGCAGTTCCGGGGGTGTCCCGGGGCCGCGCTGACACACCGACCCCCCCGCTCTCCCCAGCCGTTCAGCCCGCAGCGGGTGGGACGGGCCCGGCAGCCCTGGCGCGGCTGCCGTGCTGCGAGGGAGCCGGGGGGACACCCCGGAGACCCCCACCCCGTACGTGCTTGGCACATTTGTTCGCGGGGTGCCCGCCCCGGGGACACCCAGCCCGGCTCCCGGGGGCGGCGGGGGGATGTCTATGCCCGCTCGCCGTGCTGCTCCGCAGCTGGGAAAAGTGCTTCTTGCCCCGCCCGTACCCCCGCCCGTCCTGCTCGAAAACGCAAAGGAGACAGCGGGGCGAACGGCCGAACGCCCGGCGGCGCGGGGGGATCGTCCCGCGGGGTGCGCTAGTGCGCGGAGGCACATCGCTAACTTCGCGGCACTCACATGACGGGCCCGCACCGAGCCCCCGTGAGTAACGCCGAGAGGGCGGGGGCAGGGGCGGGCGGAGGAGGGAGGGGCGGCCGTGAGCGCGCCCCGCCGCCCCCCGCCGCGCAGCGCCGCGCACCC
>VWYH01002298.1:182041-322264 GCA_013399365.1 Pampusana beccarii | reverse complement strand
CTGCTGCCGCTGCTGCTCCTGCTGCTGCTCCTGCTGCTCGGCCGCGCCGCCGGCTTGGAGGTGCAGCGCAAGTTCCTCTCGCCCACCCCCACCAACAACTTCGCCCTGGACGGCCCCGGCTCCCGCGTCTACCTGGCGGCCGTCAACCGCCTCTTCCAGCTGTCGGGGGGCGAGCTGGCGCTGGAGGCGGAGGCGGCGGTGGGGCCGGTGCTGGACAGCCCGCTCTGCCATGCGCCGCAGCTGCCGCAGGCCTCCTGCGAGCACCCCAAGGTGCTCACCAACAACTACAACAAGATCCTGCAGCCCGACCCCGAGCAGGGCGTCCTCGTCGTCTGCGGCTCCATCTACCAGGGTCTCTGCCAGCTGCGCAGCATGGCCAACATCTCGGCGGTGGCCGTGCGCTTCCCGCCGGGCGGCAGCGACCCCGTCACCGTCTTCCCCAGCATGCTGAACGTGGCGGCCAACCACCCCAACGCCTCTACCGTGGGGCTGGTGCTGCGGCGCGGCGGCGGCGGGGCGCGGCTGTTGGTGGCCGCCACCTACACCGGCTTCGGCAGCCCCTTCTTCCCCCGCAACCGTAGCCTGGAGGACCACCGCTTCGAGAACACGCCCGAGATCGCCATCCGCGCCCTCAACGCCCGCGGCGACCTGGCCAAACTCTTTACCTTCGACATCAACCCCTCCGACGACAACATCTTCAAGATCAAGCAGGGCGCCAAGGCGCGGCACAAGCTCAGCTTCGTCCGCGCCTTCCTGCAGCGCGGCGCCGCGCCGCCCGCCCGCCGCCCCTACGCCTACCTGGCGCTCAACAGCGAGGCCAACGCGGGCGACAAGGAGAGCCCCTCGCACAGCTTGCTGGCCCGCATCTGCCTGGGCGAGCCGGCCGAAGCCACCCTCAACGGCAGCGGCGAGACCAAGAAGCTGACCGAGTCCTACATCCAGCTGGGGCTGCGCTGCGGCGGCGCCGCCGACGCCTTCACCCGCCTGGTGTCCGTGTTCCCCGCGCGGGCGGTCTGGCGCAGCCCCGCGGCCCCGGCCCCGCCGCCCGCCGAGGAGCTGCTCTTCGGCGTCTTCGAGCGGGCCGGGGCCGGCGGCGGTGGGCGGCCACAGTCCGCGCTCTGCGTCTTCCGCTTCGCCGAGATCGAGGAGACGATCCGGGCTGCCCGCAACTCCTGCTTCGTCAGCCCGGCCGCCGGCATGGTCACCGTGCTGGACAGCGTGGTGCAGGGCACCGGCCCGGCCTGCGAGAAGCGCAACATACAGGTACGGGCGGGCACCTGCCAGCACCCGGGCGGGGACAGCGAGGCGGGGCGTCCCGGGACGGGCGCGGGAGCCGGTGGGAGGCGGTGGCCCCGTCCCGCCGCTGTTGCCGCCGCATCGCCCGGGCGGGAGCGCGAACCGCGGCCAGAGCCGCGGGCGGGTGCGCTCTGCTCCCCTCTCGCCGCTCCCCGCGTTCCCCTCTCGCTGCTCCCCGCACTCGCTTCTCGCCGCTCCCTGTGCCGTTCCGCGCTCCCGCGGGACCCGTGTGGCGCCGGGTGGCACCGTAAAGCCGGTTGAGTCCCGGCTGCTTCCCCCTGCAGCCAGAGCGTGCGGCGGGGATGCAACCACAGAGAGAACGTCCATGTGTCTGTTGGGGGGAGACCCCCCCCGTCTGTCCGGGGACGCCGCTATTCCCACGCCGCGGTGACTCAGGGGCGCGCTGTCCCCGCTGCCCCGGGTGTTCCTGCGCGGCCGGTGAGCATCGCCAGCCCTGCCGGTCCCGTCCCGCGGCCGGACAGCCCTGCCAGGGCCGCGCGCGCACGGGCTGCCTTGTTCTGGTGCGTTCGGGTAAAAGTTTGCCATTGTCACAATTTGTTACCGAGTCGCCGTAAATGTTAACGCCAGATAAAGACGCCTGTTTTCCCTTTCACTAAAGATATGCGAGGCTTGGGGAAAAAAGTAAGAAAAAAAGGCTGCTTTAACGCTGCATTTTTTTCCCTTCCTCTGGGAACGACGCATAACTCAGCTCCATCAAAGATCGTAAAAACATCTGTTTGGTTTCAAAGGCAAGATAGAGCGTTTGGGCTTGAGCTTCCCTGTGCAACGCCAATGGCAAAGAGAGAAAGGTTTCCCATGGTAACCAAAGTGTTTAGTGTGGCATCTCCAACACTGTCTTAAAATATGTAGTCTTAATGCACTGGTTCATAGACCTACTCTAGCAAAGTTGAATAGTTTTTCCCTGGTGGCAAAGTACAAGCTGCCTGACAGCCAGGAAATCTGGTAGTTGTTCTGGCTTTTGACTTAATTCCACAAAGACTCTGTGTGTTAACACTGGGAACCCAGTCGGAAGCCTTGGCGTGGTCACGGTTCTCATACGAGTCACTGGGAGCAGGAGTCCTGCTCACAGGATGGGAAGGCACCCATGGTGCTTGTTGGCTGTGGCTGAAGCTCAGCATCCCCATGAACCAGCCCCTGGCAGGATCCAACTGTCTCTGCCAAGAGCGGCAAGAGGAGGAGCTGTGGCTGGGACTCAGAGTTAACAGGGACAGTTGTCCTTGTCACTGCAAGTCAATGGCAGCAGCACATCCACTTCCCTCAGGCTTCCTCAGTGCTCCAGGACTGTTGGGAAGATTGTGTCTTTTCCAACTTTTGTTCAGTAAGGAAAACAATAACGAGTAACGCTGCTCTATTAAATACAATTGTTTAAAATATAAAGTGCTGTCTCCAGTAAGGTATTTAGACAGCTAATTCCCTAGTGACTCCAGGAAGACAGCGCGGAAATGAGATTTCGGTCCATCTTTGGGTCACTATAAAATGTGCCCCTTCTGTTTGCTCCCTGGGTGGGTGAGGAGCACGACCAGAGGTGTGATGTTGGTTGGTGCCACCAAAGCTGCCTGTGGAGGATGGCAGTGATCGTGGAGGGGTAGGTGACAGGACGGGAGGTTCGAGGGGCAAGCGGGAAGTCCCTGGGCCTTGCCAATGCTGTGGAAGTCAGTAGAAACCCTCCGTGTTTACCACTGCAGTGAGATCAGGCTGTGAGAAAGCGTGGTTAGATGGAGACAGCAGGATGGTTGGTGGTTCCGTGGGGTGAATGGGCAAAACTGGCTTCTGGCCCCACCTGACGCTGCTGCTGTTGCTGACCTTGAGCTATCATGTAACCTGAGGTGCTTCCACTTCCTCACTTGCTGCATACTCCTGTATTTATTAGTGTTACTGAGAAACCTAACTTACACGTAGTGTAAAATTGCATTTGTAAAGCTGTTCTGAGCTCCTTTGATGTCAAGTACAGCAGGATACAAATGAAGCATACCATTAATATTCGTTCATGCCTAATATTTCTATACTTCCCGTTTATTTGAAACGTATTCCTCTGAAACCGCTGACCAAGCCTGCTGGGAAACCTTCTTACCAGTCAGGAGAGCTTTTCTTTCTTTCTTTCTTTTTTTTTTTTTTTTCTTTTTACTTAACCATTTAAACTGCCAAAAAGTTAACAAGCTGTTTTCGTTTCCAAGCCCCAGAGTGGCAGTGTCAAGAGAAGAGTTGTAATATTATGGGTTTTTGTGCTGCAAAGACCTAACATCAATTTCCACCTTCAAGACAATTAAATACTCCAATACATTTTGTGTCCCAGCCCTGGGAACACAGCAGGAAAATGTATTAAAGCAGCAGCTGGTTTGGTGGAGCAGATCAGTATCTAGCTGCCTTCTCATTATGAGCTCCACTTCTCCACCCATTGGTGGGTTTCCAGGTTTTCTTTTGCCTATGCATCACTGATAGATGCTCTGGTATTATCAAAATTGTGGTTCATTAGCTCTTCCTGTGGACTAGGTGGTTGGGTTTTAAGCTCCTTCTGGAAGGAAAAAAAACAACCCTAATGATGGCCTGATTCATTCCGAGCGTGCGTTCGGCTGGAGTAGTGGGTTGTAACAAATACGGAGCACGGGCTGCTAGGCGTAATGTGGTGTGAAAGGAAAATCATTGCCCCCTTGTGTGCTCTTCTCTCTAATTGAATGCTCCTCTCCTGCAGCATCGCTGTGACTCAGGCGGGGAGCAGCAGGCTCGGCTGCCAGCGATGGCTTTGGGAGCAGACCCTTGGCATCCCCACAGCACCGCTTGCTGACAAGGGGCCAGGCTCGTTACCCATCAGCGTCGTGAGGAGAGGTCGGGTGGAGGCTGGTACTAGCAGAGGAGCTTCATCCCCGGGCAGGGGAGCGCTCCCGAGTGGTTGTGGTCGGTGTGGTGGCAGTCGCTTGTTCAGCTCCCACTGTGACCGTGTGGGACCAGCTGTGCAGGAGGATGTGGGGGCAGGTGGGGCTGGGGACACCGCTGGTTAGCTGGGGACACCACTGGTTAGCTGGGGACACCACTGGTTAGCGGGGACACCACTGGTTAGCTGGGGACACCACTGGTTAGCCTGCATCCCCAGGCTGGGCAGGGGGAGTTGCCAGCTTGGCCTGGGAGCCGGCCTGTCTCTTTGGTGGAGGTGTTAACTTGCAATTAAGCACATACTTAACGGCTTTGTGAGACCTGGAGGAAACATGCAGAGGAGGATGGTCTGGGTCAGGAGAGGAGGCTGGCTGGTTGTGTTCAGTGAGTGCTGCTGAAAAGTCACCGAGGAGGTGAATTCGCAGTGGCAGCTTAGGGGAAGGAGGATGTATTAGGGAAGGATTTAGTTTGATTGGGTTCTTAGAGTGAGTGGGTGAGCACTAGGATTGCTTTCCCTCAACAAAAATAGCTTTTTATAATGGATTTTGTATCAAATACTGGGCTGTCTTTATAACGCATGCAGTTATAATGAAATGCTCATGAATTCACTCACTGCTGTGTTTTGCCCACTAGAAGCCCAGGTGGAATTTGGACCTGAGCTCCCAGGAGAGCAGAGGAGTCTGAGCTCTGCACAGCCTGTGCTGAGCGTTGTTTGCAGCAATGTGCTGGCAGAGCTTGTCAAAGCCCAAGGACCCTGAGCGGGTTTACTTCATATTCGAACTATTCTGCTCCAGCGGGACTGCGGCCCAGGGGGTTTGGAGGTCACAGCCCGGCATGGCTGGAGCACGGCACAGCTGCGGTGCGCCCTGCAAAAGCAGCCGGGGCGACACCCCGGCCCCAGCTCCCGATGGCCGTGCGGGGTGTCCCTGCCCGGCACCGCTGACAGTGCTGGGACAGCGGTTCCTGTGCCACGGGCGGCCGTGCCACCACCAGCCGTGCCACCGCCGTGTCCCCCATGGCAGCCTCTCGCCACCGTCCCGTTGCTTGGGCTGGTTTGGGGCAGAGCGGGCACCTTTGTGCTGCTCCAGCCGGCAGCTGCTCTTTTGGCCAGGAAAGGGAGCGGCTGCCGGGCGGTCCCAGCCCCCCGTCCTGGCCGTGGCTGCAGCACAAGGGCAAGTGAACGTGGGCTTGCAGGCATCTCTGCAAACCTTCCCACACAGGGGGTCCGCACAGGGGCTGGCATGGGGGTCTAACACAAACAGAACACACTGCATGACCAACAAGCGTGACTGAGGAAAAGTGGAGCTGGTAACTCCATCCCTAGCTCCCGTCTATACTGGACTCTGAGGTTGCTGTGCTGAGCCCCACAATCTCCTTCTTACCTTTCCTGGAGAGGTAACGAGGGAAAGCAGACTTGTATTCATTAGACTTACATTTGCTAGCCAGGGATCTGCACCTCTCCTGGGAAATGTTGTGGGGTCTGCAAGTCAAAAAAGGCTGAAAATCCGGTTTGTTTCCTGTGCTGAGAAACGTGGGCATGGCGGCCTGGGATAATGATGCGTTTCAGCATTAATTCTCCAGTTTCTGGCTCTTGTGGTTTTGTGTCAGATCCTGCATGCTCATTGAGCACAGTGTTTTGTGGTGTAATGATGAGATACCCACCAGTGAGCTTCACTATAAGGGGTTGTTAAATAAAACGAACTCCTTGGGTAGACTGTGTAAACAGTTTCAGCTTATCTGTATGCCTGGGCATAGAAATGTGGTTTGAAACCAGTCAGAAAATGTTCCCAAAGAAAAAAAAACCCTCATATACACGTGGGAATATGACTAAGCATCTACTTACTGTCCAAATATACTGTGGCATCTCCATGGGACTGGGTTTTGTAGGAGCCGAGTTACTTTGAAGTGCTGGTTTATAATAATTTAGAAATTCCAAACATGAAAATAAATGTGCTCTAACCTTACATCTACTCAAATAAATCCAAAGGATTAGCCACAGAGAGGAAACTGGGAATTTACACTAAATTTGTACATTAAAAATGAGGCAGAAGTTCTCATAGCAGACTTAATTTGTGCTTTTTGCAGGACCTGTTGTGTTTGGGGTTGCTAGCCTGCCCCGTTCCGGCACAGCTGCGGCGCTGCTGGATCGCCATGGTCCCTTTTGCTTCGGGGGTTGTTTCGCACACAGCGCAGTCCGTGTCCCCACGCTGCCGTCCTCGGGCTCTGCCCACGGGGACCGGCGGGACCTGGGCTGCCCAGGAGAGAGGTTCAGGCCACTGCCTGCGCTTTGCTGGGCTTTGGACTCAGACCCCAGCACTGCGTACCTGCTCTGTACCTGGGATTAGCGAGTCCTGACCAACTGTTGGGTGTGTTTCCTTGGGAATTCACGTGAAAACACAAGGTTCTGTTTGCAGACAGGGCAGATGCGGGCAGCTGGGAGCCGTGTGAACCTCGTCCTGGCAGGGCGGGCAGGCTGGGCTTGGGGCTGCCAGCGCCTGGGAGCTTCCCCTGCGCCCCGGTGCTGTGCCCTGCGCCCGGTGCTGTGCCGAGCAGCGGTGGGTCCGGGAGCGGCTGGGGTGGGTGGTGGGAACAGGCCCCGGGGCTTCCCCTGCTTTGCATCTCAAGCTCAAACAGATCCTACATTGCAGAAGGAAATTCAAAGTGGCAGTGGTTTCTGTGCCTGCAAAGCAGCAGTTGTGCTGCTTCAGGTGAGAGAACAGAAAGCGGCGCTGGTGGCTGGTGCTGGCCCAGGGAGGCGAGCGCCGTGTCCTGGCAGGGACTCAGAGCTGCCCCGCGGGTTTCTGGAGAGCCATAACCACAGCTGGCTGCGCAGACCTTGTTATTCTGGGCAGCTAGAAATTGAGATTAATTTGGATCCATTGAGCTCCTCAAATCTCCTGTAGCTGAATAATGGTTTAGGTGGAAAACAGGAAAGGGATCATTTTGGCCAAATCCAGTGTTGCACGTGGAGGCACATCCTGGCCAGGAGGACACGGGAGCTCAGACGCACAGGTGCTGATCCTGTCTCGGCAGCAGCCCCTGAATTCAGGGGTTTTCAACCACCTTTGTTTGTGTATCCGCAGACATTTTCCAGGGTGGGCATTTGACTCCCACACGTGAACACAAACCTGCTCCCCAGAAGCCCCTGTGGGTGCCAGCTCAGCCACAGGGTCTGCGTGGGTGGAAATGAAGAGACTTGCCATCTCTTTTCTGATTTTTCGGAGTCTATTTTGTAGTATTTGAGAGAGAAGATTGGTGGGGCTGAGGGCACTTGGAGAGGTGAATTAAGCCCCTAGAGATGTGGACGGATGCCTGGGGATGCTGTACAAACACCTCGCTACGCCTTGAAAATCCCAGTCGGCGTCTATTTAAACTCAAAGGCAGCCGCACTGTTGGGTTACTCTGGTCTGATGACCTCTTCCAGCAGGTTGCTGGAAACATAATAGGTCTGAGCCCCTGGCTGTGGTAATTTAATGCAAACACAGGGCAAGCCTGGACCAGCAGCGGTTGGAAACAATCAATTAGAACCACCTGAGCGTGGCCACGCGCTGCCCACGGCGGCACCTCCGGCGTGGGCTCCTGCGCGGCACATGCAGGGGGTCTGTGACCGCCCCTTGGCACCGAGAGGTGATGGACGGGGGTCCCACGGGCTGCGGTGCTGCTGTGTCACTGTCCCCAGCACGCGTACCCAGGGGCACAGCGTGGTGATGAGCTGACCCCTGCATCTGCAGGAGGAGTCTGCTTCACTTTGCTTTGTCTGTTTTTTTGTTTGGTTGGTAAAGAAATGGTTGCAAGTTCTTGTTTTCTTTTCACATTGGGCTCTCACACCTTGCAGCGTGTGGAGGAGCTGGCGGGCTGTCCACGGCAATCTCCCGCGTGGAGAGGGCGGTAGAACGTAGTGATGTCTCTGAGCGGAGGGAGCAGCGCCGGTTTCCAACATCTGGAGCGCAGCTCTGCTGGCAGCCGCTGTGGTGAGCGAGGCCGGGGGGGCGTGGGACGGCTCGCTCCCGCGGGCACCGTGTCGAACAGCCCGGCTCAGCCCCGCGAGACGCAGCGCGCTGATGGGCAGTGCTGGTGTCGAAGCCCGTGATGATTTCACCTCGTTATCTGCTGCATGTCAGCGGGGCTCGTGCAGCGTGGGGAGCGTCCACCGGCTCCGCACACAGAGCTGTGCTGGGGGCTGGGACCGGGAGGTCCCCAGGGACAGGAGGACATGGGGGCTGTGGTGTTGTGCAGCGGTGACAGCCCGTGGTCTGAGCAGAGCTGATGTGCTGCTGCCAGCCCCTGTGCCTTCCGCTCCTGTTCGGGATGTGCGGGCGTTGGGAGAAAGGGATGTGGGGATGAGCACAGCCTGGCAGGCGAGGGCTGGGACGAGAGGTGCGTCAGCTTGGGGTGTTCTTGGGTTGGGGGTTAACTTGGATATTCAGCGTTTTTCCATCCTGGGGTCATTCTGCTGTGCCCTCCTCCAAGGGCAGCACGCCAGTCGGTCCCCGGGTTTGCTGCTGTGCCGGTGAACATCGGCCGCTGAGCCGCGGAGCCTGGCAGGAGCTCGGGGGCTGGTGGAGCCCAGGGCATAAACCCCGAGTCTCAGACCTCAGCGAAGCCGCAGGCTTGTGTTTGGACCTCGGGCACCAAACCCGTGTGGGCGGCCGAGCCCGCGGCGCAGACGGGCTGAGGCTGGTGTGGGCAGCGGACGGGACCAGCTGCGGGAACAAGACTGCCCCTTTTTGGGGCCCAAACCACTGGGGGGGCGTTGCTCTGACGAGATTTCAGCTTATGCATTGCAAGTGATACTGGAATACAAATCTTGCAGTTCTAGCCCAAGAGCAAAATTGCCTGGAAGTCTGGATTTTGGAAACGTGTACCTCTTGTTATTTGAAGGAAATTTGGAATTTGTATTCCCATTTCTGTCTCATCTCTGTTTAAAGTATTATGCTGCTTTGCACTGCTCCCTTCTGGAGCAAAACCGCTTCGGCTACTAGATTTTTATCCCATCATCTGCTGACCGCTGCCAACATTCGCCGGGTTGTGAGCTGCTACAGGCCAAAAGCCATCTCTGGTGGATCACCTAATTAAAATGGGCCATTGGAAACTTGGCATGTTCTAGCAAAAGGCTGTGTGTCTAGAGAGATCTTTTTAGGAAGAGTTGGGAAAAGCTTGCAGTATAATGATAGCACTGGATGAAGAAGGGGAGATGTGAAAGATGAGGGGGTTTTAATGTAATATGAAATACAGGTTTCCAAAGTTGTTTGACTTGTGAGTCCCTGTCATCCTCCAGTGTGTCTCGTAGATCCAGATGTTCACAGCAGGCGGTATCAGGGCACCGGGACCCGTGCGCCGTCACGGGTGGTTCCTCGGGGAGCGCTGTGCCGCGGCTGGGAACCGGCTCACACGGAGCGGGCTCAGGTCGGGCTTTGGGCGATCGGTGTAGTGGGTCATAAGCTGGGAGGAAATTGTGTCCAAATCTTTGCTTGAGGGGACAGACATCTGCATCTGAAGCGCAACTGATACAGATGATTTCTTCCCCACGCTTTTTCCTTTGGTTTGAGTCGTGTGTCCCAAGGTGAGCCAGGGCTGGGATGGGTGGATGTCCCCACACGTCCCTCCTGGGGTTCCCCACCAGGAGAGCACCCCGGCCAGCAGGCCGGCCCCATCGCACCCTGGGGCTCCCTCAACACAGAGACGCTACTTGGCTACTGTCAAATAAGCTGCTGAAGAGGGGTTCAAGCTTTGGGGCGGAGCTGGGATTGCAATGTTATGTCCCTGGGATCACCAGTGTAACTTTTTGCTGAGATCTGGTACCACAGCAGGCTGCAAAGCGTGGTGGATCTCTCCAAACAGCTTTGGAAAGATAAGTTTCTACAAATCTTGCAGACAGACCAAAATATAAAATGATAGAGAAAAAGAAAGCCTTCCGTACTCTGACCAAATAGGAGAAGTGCTTTGTTGCTGAATCCAGTAAGACTACTGATTTTTAACAAATTTTGAAATTATTCTGTTGATCCTAGTTGGAGGGAGGACCTCCGAAGATAGAGATGCAGTACTGGCGAGTCAACAAGCACAGTGCTTTGAGAGATGCCTGGAGAGTGTCGTTTGCTTCGTACGGGGGAATAATTGCATCTGCTTTAGACCACATCTTTATGCCTTGGTCACTTCTGCATTTGGAGTGCTCGGTTAATGAGCAAAAAGGCTTTTTTTAACCTTTCCGTGGTGCGGCGCCGCAGCGGGCTGGGTGCTGGCAGGAGGCATCGTTGGTTTGTGTCTGGATGGCGGTGCCCAGGCTGGTGAACCCGCGGACGAGGCTGCCCGGCGTGGGGCAGCGCTGCCGCCCAGAGCCAGGCTTTACTGAGGGTGTGTGCAAGGACAGGAGAGTTCTGCTCATTATCTGAGTTTAATTGATTTGGCAGAACTAATGAGGAAAATGCAGGAAAACATTTACTATAAACTACTGCTAAATGAAGCAGATTTGAACCAACACATGCAAAAGACCAGTTGTGTTAGGTAAGAAGTTGTTACTTTAATGGATGCTTTTTTCAGCCCAGATCGCACAGATATGCTGTCAGAGCACTTTGAGCATGTGAAGTGCTAAGTGTTAGTAGTAGCAATAATAAAAAAATACAACCTCTGAAGATCGAGCAGCCCAGCTCACAGTTCACCCTGGACTCGTCCCTGAGGGAAGGAGTTTGAACAGTTTGAGGTTGGTTACTGAAGCCAAAGCTCAACATAAATGAGAAACACAGCTTGAGCAGTGGAAAGGGCAGCTAAGAAAGCACAGCCTGAATAAATCAGGCGTCTGACTCCGAAGGGTTTAGAGGGGGACAAGTTAATTTGGCTTTCAGAGCAGCGTGAGCGTCCTTGGGACGAGCGGCTCGGCTGCTGCCCGGCTCGCTGTCCTGTGCAGGGGTGCAGGAGCCGTGTTTCCAGTGGGGGTGAATTTAAAGGACAGACAAACTCTCGCTGCCTAAATACACGCTGTTTTGACTGTGACAGCCCCTTTGGAGCCTGTTGTTCGCTAATCCCTCTGCCTGCCCATTCCTGGGGGATTTGATTGTATAATCTGAAGTATTGTATTTAATGCAGGATGAAGGCTAACATAATAAGCTTGACCAGTCTTCCTGGCAGCATGAAGGATGTGCAATTTCAGTTAAAAGACTGCTACTTTTTCCTATTTTTCTGCTCTGAGCAGTTCCCCGTGCAGTTGCACGTGGTGTTTCAGCTCCCGACGTGTGCGCGGTGAGCAGGGGACCTGTGCGGGGCTGCCGGGCTGGGGAAGGGGTTTTGGGGGAGGTCAGTGCAGAGCGGGTCCTCTCAGCATTGCCCTCGGCTTTCTGTACCAGTAGTTCAGCCTTGGGGCCAGCACGACGGGGCTGGGGCTTGCGGGGCGATGGACAGGCGTGGGTCACCCGGTTCCTGCAGGAGGAGGTGGTGGAGGAGATGGAGACGGAGGGGGTGCAGGAGGGGGTGATGGGGGTGATGGAGGAGACAGAGGGGGTGATGGAGATGGAGGGGGTGCTGGAGGAGATGGAGGGGTGATCGCACCATCTAACCGCTGGCTGGAGCTGAGGCTGGAGCCTCCAGGGACTCCTCGGAGCTCCTGCATCCTCCCCAACGTCCTGAGGAAGGCTCCGATTGTGACACCCCCACCCTTTCCTCCCGCACCTGAGGTGACATGGCACAAGACGGATGGCCGCAGGAAGCCCGTGTTTGTTGAAGCCGTTGTCGGGCTTTGGCCTCGCTGTCACAGACCGGCTGGCTTTCCTGCAGCCTGGCTGTTCCCCAGTCCTGGCCCAGTCTCCCAGCTGTGTCTTTCCCCAGGATGGGTTCCCGCGGGCAGCAGCCGGGCTGTACGTGAGCTCTGCCGGGGCTGAGCAGCAGCCAGAGCCTGGGTTTTGCTCTCTGAGATGAGCCGTGGTGCTGAGGAGTCGTCCGGCAGCTCAGCCCACCTCCCCTCGATGGTCTGAGGTCTGTGGCGGAGGTGGACGTGGCTTCTGCCGCTCAGGTGCAGCAGTTTGGTCTCACCCAGGCTCAGCCCCGCACTGCCTGGAGATCCGTGTCTTTGCAGACTTGCTGAAAAGAGTTTCCTGTTTGTTTTCAGGGGGCCGGTGGGCTCAGCCTGTACAGGCGAGCACCTTGACCATTGCTGAAACTCAGAAATCAGTGAAGGGCAGGACGAGTGGTGCAGGCGCCCGGGGCTGCCTGGCATCTCGTGCCTCTGATTGTGCAAGTTCCTGAGCGGTTCTGGTGCGGCACAGAGCAGACCCGTCCCTGCTGTCGCGCTGGTGGCTCACAGAGCACTAGCACTGTGCAAATGTGCAAAGCACAGCAAAACCGCTGCTTTCTTGCTCAAGAAACTTGTGGTCTGAGTAAACAGTGAAAGCAGGGTGTAAATCTCATTGTAAGCCATTTTTTAAGGTTGTCTCCTGCGCTGGGGGGGAGCTGGTTACTTAGTGTGGATGGTTCTCGAGAAAAATTCAGTGTGAATCATTTTATCAGAGGTTCTCAGCCCAAGTGCCTCGATTGGCCGAGAGTGCACATTGATTTGCCTCCCATTGCCTAAAAAATGTGATAGGAAGTTAGAAGAGCTCTGTGCTAATTCCTGCCCTTGCGGCAGCACTACAATTAGAGACCGCTTACGTCTCGAGTGCCTGAACAGTACAGTCCTCTTCTGAGGATGGCATTTTCCTGCGGGCATCCCAAAAAGCCTGTTTTTGACAGCTGTGGTAGCGAGGCTGCAGCAGATAAACGCGTGATTGTGTGTACAGACAGCGCGGGGCTCTGCCGGGAGGGCCGCAGAGCAGGGCTTGTGCTGGTTGTGTGCCGCGGCCATGCCACCGCCTTCCCTGCCCGTTTTCCTGCAGTGCCTGTGCGATGCTTCCACGTCGGTTTTCAGTCTCTCCGGTTCAACTTTGAGTCCACGTCCCGCTATTCTCTTCGGACAGTATCCGAATTATTTTGAATAATCTCTCTGCAATCAGAGATTTCCCCGAGTCATACCTAAATGTTAATAAAAGCCTAATGGTTTGTGTTAAGGAAGGCAAGAGATAAAACCAGAGCCATTTTGTCACAGACTTTTAATGGCCTGAAAATGTCAGTTGTGTGGGAGCAACTGCCAAATTTTGAGCCTATGAAGACGATGGCTAAGTCCCACAAATCAACAAGTTTGGAGCGGATTATCGGAATCTGGCTGTGTCATTTTCCCAGGACTCCAGGCATGCTGGAAGCCAGCGCTTTAATCCGCTGCGATACGGCGTGTGGAAGGGGCCGGGCTCCCCCAGCGCTGCGGACCCGCGGCACAAAGGCCCTGCCGAAGGGAAAAGCTGCAGGGCTTTGTTCTGAGCTGCAGCCTGCTTTTGATTCAGAAATAAACTCCGTCTTTGCTTCAGGACTATTTTTAAGGTCACAAACACAGGATGCAGAAATCAGTGCGTTCCATGGTTTTCCTCACCACTCCTCTTCCTCCCTCTGTTTCCAGCAGACTTCCTTCCCGAGGGGACATCCTGCGCTGGGGCGCAGCGCCCGGGGCCGTGGGCCCGTCATGGAAAATCTGGGAAATAGCTTTTTCTTCTCCTTTTAGGCCTGGGATAAAGAACTGAACTCACACCATGAAAATAGCTGAACTCTCGAGCTCTGATGTGGCTGGAAATCTTTTATCTCTGTCCCACTTTGTTTTTGCAGTGACGCTCAGGGGTTAATCTGACTAACCCTCCCCTTAGATGTGGCTCCTTAGTTTGAATTAGTTCGCATCACTTGTGGAATTTTGCAGAAATACGGAGTTCAGCCTCCCTGCGAGTGTGGGGGTGACAGGACACTGCTGCGTGGGGATGGTGGGCGGTTGTCTCCAGCTCACACCAAGGTGGCTCTTCAGTAGCATCAAAGTGGCAGAGTCGAATCTTTTGGGTGCAGAAGGATCTGAATCTAGACCCACCCAATATTTCCACGAGTTACTGAGTATTCAGCATGTGTAGCAGAAAAATAGTGGCAAATGCCCACAGGGTTGTTTTAAAGTGCAGGTGATAGCAAGAGATTGGTTTTGGAAGAAAGCTTACAGTGTGTGCTCTCCCCACCTGAGGGTAAGGCGGTTTGACTGAGGATGGAGCAGGAGGGAACGCGTTCTGCACGGCGAGGGCCCGAGGGCCGCCCCGCGGCGCGGCGTCCGCGCTGCCGTGCTCGCCCGCTGCTGCAGAGCGACGTGACTTGTCCTGTTTACTGTAACGTGGCGGAGTTCAGCGTCCCCTCGGTGCCGCGGGTCACAGACAGCAGCTCCGTGTATCACGCTCCCCCGGGACCCCCGATCGGGAAACACCATCTGTCTCCTCCTGCGCGTCCATCGGAAGAGCTGATGTCATTTAAAGAAAGGTGTTTCAGAGGAAGGATATATGTGTTGGCCTGTCTTAGAATAGTTACGTCCTGTTTACTGTGGAAAACACTTTGTGCTGATATGTGGTCTGAAACGTGTGATTTATACACAGGCGCAGCAGATAAGGGACTTCCTGTGATTTTGGCCACCTGTGAGAAGAAGGCGCTGAGTCCCTCGGGCTGGGGGCGGGGAAGCCGCCTGCAGACAAATTCTGGCACCGGCTGCCCCGGGAACCGCGGCCGAGCCGAGGGGCTGAGCATCCCTCTGTGCCTCGGTTTCTCAGCAGGAAGGGGCGTTGTGAGCTTGAGGTGGTTAATGTCGGTAAAGAGTGCTGAAGAGGGGCTAGAGATAATAATCCCCAAGACAAATAAATAAACCCAAGTGCATGTCTAAAAGTCTGTCTGTGAATGGAAGGGACCATTAAATCAGAAACATGAATGGCTTGTATGGACTCTGTACGGTATAAAAAAATTGTGTTGCTCAGCTATAAGGGGAAACATACACGCTTAAGAATTTTGACTGTGATTTTATTTTTGAGTACAATGAAATGCTGTAAAACTGCAAAATGCATTTAGCAAAGTCACTTGTATCTGCAACGGTTGATCCTTTCATCTCGGTCCCATGTGAACCGAGCCGCAGCTCTGAGCATGTTGGCTCCTGCTTGGCAGTGGTTTGAGCAGAGGAAGGTGGTCACATCTGTCTGTCCGCGTGTCCAGCGGTCTGGTGTCCGCTGGGCGCAGGGGAGCGGGGTCGGGGTGGTTTTGTGGAGAGGACCCGCTCTGCCATCCGGGGCAGCACGTTCGCGCTGCCCAGCAGCGGGGGAACGAGCCCCGGCCGTGCAGGGGTCACCAGCTCTGCCGTGGTCTGGGGGCTTCTGTCCCCCCCCGCCAGGGGACACCGTCCCTTGCTCCCGGAGACACAGCCCGGTTGCTTTGCGTGTGTTGGGTTTTAGCAAGTTTCTTCCCCATTTTTTTCCAGGGACATGTTGCGGTAGTGTGACACCAACCCAAGATGTGTGGTTGTGGCTGGGAGGGGAGACAGGCCCAGGGTGGGGGGTGCACCCCAAACAGGGTCTGGGCTCATAGGGCATCCTGCCTGGGTCTCACACACTTGCTGCAAAACCTGAAGATTTGCCTAATCTCCTTAGTGGTCTGAAGAGAGGGGAGAGCTGAGGATTCAGTCTGGTTCTGTTAATGAAATGATAACGATAATAAGGGAATTAAACTAGAGGCCCTGGTGCACTCAGCCTGGGGAGGAAGGAATGTACTGAACAGGCTGGTTGTCAGCTTCTGCTGCCTGCTGCAAGCACGTGGTCCAGTTTCTTAACAGATACAGCCTCAAATCCCTGCGTTTGTTCTGCTTAAATTAGCACTCCTGCCGATTATTTTGGAAGGGATATCCACGTTATGACTGAGTTCAGTAAGGTGTAAAATATGCTTAGTTCTAGGGGTGTGGGTTGCAATCCGCCAGTGGTCTCTTGTCCAGGGTTTTGTGTAAGGATTTCCCACAGCCAGGGCCTGAATTTGGTGTGCTCTCAGCAGCCTGCGAACACCCACGGCCGGCATGGCAGCCCCGCTCCGGGCAGGGTGACAGCGCCATTGCGGCTCCTCTCGAGATGAGCCTGGAGTGATGCTGGAGATGATGCGGTAATGGCCCTTGAAACGTGCCCGTCGTCTGCGGCTGCACTTCATAAAAGCTGCTGCAGGAGCGACTTGTTGGCAGCGAGACTGTTGTGATATTCAGACGTTGTTGAATCCATCCGCTTCGTCTGAGCAGAAATTACAAGGAGAGTCTCGGAGGATTCAGGGTGAGAGTGGTCATAAATCTCGGGTGCGTCTTGGCCGGGTAGGAGGAACATGAGGCATCAGTCCCATTTTCAGTGCTGCTGTCATGGAGCAACTGTGCTAATTAATTTAGCATAGGATAGTGAAGTCTGTTGTCTTGCTTTAGGCCGAATGAGCCAAATGCCTGCTCACAGGCAAGGCTTGTACACGAGGAGTCCTTAGCAATTGTCCTCTCCCTTCTCCCCTCGGCACCTGGTAGCAAATCGACATGGGAGCTTGACACCAGCCTCATGTTCCTGGTCACCAGCCCTGGCGTGGGCGGCGTGTCTGGTGTGGACAGCGCTGGCTGGAGCTGCAGCGCCTGCCATCCTGCTGGCTCGAGTTTAACTTCTCTGCAGCAAAGGCAGTTCCTGCTCCCCTGGAGCTTGGAGGAACAGCTTGAAAACAGGAGCCAGAAGCAAATAATGAACATCTTGTGGTCTTGGGCACAGGGCACAGCTGTACTTGCTCCCTGGGGCATGGCGAGCGGCTGAGGACTGAGCCTGGACGGGGTTGGGGGCTCCAGCATTTCTGGGCAGTTTCACAGCCACTGCTCTTTCCTCCATGTCCCACAGCACAGTGCCTCCTGCTGCTCAGCGCTGTCCCATCCCATCCCAGTGTAAATTTTGCTGTTGACTGCAGTAGCAGCAAGACCACAGCTGGGATTTACAGTCCTGAGAGTCTCCCTCAAGCTTTTTTTTTTCCCTCATCCCTTGACTCTGTTCTCACGTCTTCACTTGCAGGGAAAAAATATTTTGAGTTCTTTTATTGGAGAAACTTTTTGCTTTGCCTTTTGTTTGAGAGAGAAGGCGGCAGAGATGTCTGCTGGGCGTGCACCCCGGCTGAGCATGGCTCTGCGCTGATCCTGAGCAGCGATGCTGAGCAGTGACCTCAAGCACCGATGCCAGGCGCTGATCCCGAGTGGGGACCCGCAGCAGGGCACCCCTGGCAGCGCCGGGGCGGCACACGGGACCAGCCCCGTGGCGGGGCAGCCTCCTCTGCAGGGGCAGCCGCAGGGCAGGGCTGGTCTTGGGCTGGGAATTCCCCCGGGTGCAGCACCCACGGGCGAGGGGCTTCCAGCGCCGTGCCGGGAAAGAGCCCGCTGAGTGCTGCAGTGGGACGGGGGGGACAAAGAGCCCGTTGTCCCGTTACACGGTCACACCAGCCTTTTGTGTTGAGGCGAGGGTGCTGCTGCAGCTAATGGGCCTTTGGCTGGAGGAGCCCCCGGGTGCCCCACACCTGCTGGCTCCGGCAGCGGTGCCGGTGCTGCGCGGTCCTGCTGTGGGTGGGCATGGGCAGAGCTCCTCTGACAGCTCATCTCCAGCGCAGCCTGCTCTGGGCCTGGCTCCGAGGGTGATGTGACAGTCAGAAGAGGCTCTGTTACAGCTCTTTGCCCCTGTACTAAACAGTGACGTTCTCCTGTTCTGTGACTCAGCAGTGAGGAGCTTTCCCCGGGCACAGCAGGGCTCGGCGGTTTGTCCGTGCTGAGCCGCGCTGGGGGACCCGCTGGTGCTGGCTGCAGCCCCTGACGCTCGTGTCTCGTGTCTCTCCGCAGCTGCAGCCGGAGCAGCTGGACTGTGGAGCCGCGCATCTCCAGCACCCGCTGGCCATCGTCAACCCCCTCGCTGCCAGCCCCGTCTTCACCTACAGCGGCCTGACAGCGGTGGCCGTGGCCAGTGTCAACAACTACACCGTGGCGTTCCTGGGCACGGCCAGCGGAGCCCTGCTGAAGGCAAGTGGGGCCCCGATGCAGGCAGGGTTGGGAGGTGGCGGGGATTCCCCTTCTGCACCTCTGGGTTGCACAGGGGACAATGTCTGTTGTTGAGTTTGTCTGAGCACCTGCTCTCGTTTGGCAATGAAGAAGTAATTGGATGCTGCTGTAATCTATACAGTGATATGTGCTGCCTAGTGACTGGTGGCCGTTAATTACTGTTCAAGGCTGCCATGCGATCAGGGTGTTCTTGATGAACCCTGTGCTGGAAATGTTATTGTGCAGCATTTAATTATTAACAGATCTTCTAATAAATTCTCCCTCTGAGCTGATGGTTTTGAAGGCTCCATGTAGACAGGGGAATCACCGAGAGATGCTTCAGCACAGCTGAGTCTGAAGCAGGTGTGAATCCATGCGTCTGATGGAGTTTCTGTTTTAGATCTTGTGCCAAAGGCAATGTAGGGCAACGCAATACCCCGGCTCCAGAGCCAAGATGCAAGGCCAAGGTTTCAGTAACTTTAGCGCTTGAAGTTTGCCAGAGAAAGTTTTGATTGCAGCCAGCCACAGCAGTTGGGTGTACTCTCAGCATCAAGAGTCCACAGAGGCAGAAGCGCTGGAGCAGACACAGCTGCTACCTGCTTTGTCTCAGCCTGGGGTGAGCGCTGCGTAATGTGGAATATTGGATCAAAATGCCTGGAGAGAAGAAAACTGATCTGATCTCTTCCCTTGCATTCAAGCGCTCCTGACAGAAATGTGGGAACGATCACAAAGAAGCGCCTTGCTTTGATTTTTGCCCACAGGGGCAGGTAATTCACAGGGGTGGGAGGAAACCAGCCCCCCGGCCAGGTGCACAGAGCAGGATCGGCACATGCCACACGCAGTGCAGCCCTGTTCACACAGCATTAACAGCTCTGCTTCCATTATCATCTCCGAGAAAGCAGCCTTATCTGCTGAGCCTCCATTAGGGAGAGGCTCCTGGCTACCCTTTGCTGGGATAATTTGCTCAGATAGCTCTAATCTAATTCTACAACACAGCTGCATAACCAGAAGCCCTTTTACCTTTGGGGCTCCTTGTTATTTGGCACGGGATACAAGATACTTTGCGTGAGTTATCATTCAGAATTGCTGCCTGAGAAAAGGCAGCAAAGGGACAGAAATAGTGCTGGAGCAGCTCCTGCAGCAGCAATTACGGCTGCCGGGGTGGGGATGGGCTGCAGACGAGCATTTCGTGGAGGCCGTCACCAGTGCCACATCCAGCAGCTGTAAGAGAAGCAGCGCTTGGGATGCGGTGGCCAGGGCACGGGGTGCCAGGCTGCTGTGCCCGCGGAGGGTCGGGGGCAGAGGGCTCTGCTGGGTGAGTCCCTGTGTGTCCAGGTCTGGCAGTCTGTAGACAACGTGCTGTGATGGGCTGACCAGGACTTCAGCCCGCCTGCCCTCACCGGTGCAGCCCGTGTCCTCCTGCACACCCGGCTCTGCCCCGGCAGACACTGTGGCAAATTATTGGGCTTCTGGCTAGCCAGCATTTAAAACGGGCATAATGACAGTTCCCTTCTTTTTCTGCATGGTAGCTTGCAGTGCTTACATACAGTTCCTAGCAGAGGGAAGCCCTCTGCTTTGCGCTCTTGCTATCTTACTAGGACATGTTGGTGCTGCTGTAGTGTAAGAATTAATTAATCCTATGTTAATTAATTAATCCAGACTTTAGAGAGCAGAGGCATGCTTGGTCCTTACAATTATTGCCTTCCCTGCTTGTAAGTAGGTAAGAATTTTCCTCGCTCCCTTTCTGTTTTAAGCTGAAAAGTGACTGTCATGCAGAATTGTGTAGCCCTATTGTTATTACCTCTCAGCAATGCCACATTTAATTTGCTGAGTTTTCAAGTCAAATGCCAAGACATTCTGGGATGTGAAAGGCAGGCTGATGCTTTGCGGCCTCTTCCATCACCGCCAGCGCTTCAGCTGGTGATTCATGAGGCAAGGTAGGATTCGGCTCTCTTGTGGCAGCTGCCGTGGGCTTCTGGAGTTAGCGGGGAGAAAAGCTTCTTTTGGCCAGAAATGACAACACTTATTTTTCAAATACGCAGGGAGCAGGGGGTGCCATGTTGTACAGCCCTGTTGCTGATTTTGGCTGTTCTTCATGAAGCTTTGGGAATGCTGTGTTCTTTGTAACAAATGCACACGAGTATGTAATGAGGGCCAAGGGCTGGTGCCACTTACGGGAGGGTAAAGGCAGAGTAACGTGGCCGTGGCCCGCTGGAATCAGCCGTGCGGTGGGGAGAGCCGCCGGCCAGCGGTGTTCCCGGCACTGCCCAGACAGGGGCTTAAAGAGAGGGGCGGAGGGCTGGTCCCTGCGAGCCGGGGTTCCCTGGGGCGCTCAGCGGCTTCCCCGCCGTACCGGACCCCTTTTCACTGCCGCTCCGTGTGCAGCTTCTGAAGTGTGGAGAGATTTACAGTGCTTGGAAACGTGGAACACAGTTAGATACCACTTTGATTCTTGTTTGTGACTGAGGAAAAATAATCTTCTCCCCATAGTGTTTGAAAAATGGTTTCAGTGAGTGGCTTCTTCTCGCTACAGATCAATCTGGACAGTACCATGAAGGTTATTAGCAGGAGATCCATCTCAGTGGCGTATGGAGAGCCTGTCCACCCCATCATGCAGTTCGACCCTTCTGATCCCACCTATCTCTATCTGATGACCTCATATCAGGTGAGAGCTTCAGGCTGCAGCAGAACCGTCCTTCGAGCATCGCGCATTTGACTTGGCATCAGCATTAAACTGGGAGTAGGAAGGGGCAGGAAAATTTGCTTTGCCATTAATGGGCAGAGCCAAGAAGCTCAGAGCTTTGGCGGGGGGTTTAGGGGGTACCTGTGCCTGTCCGTTCTCCTGTCGGGGGGGTCACGCTGAGCAGACCACCTTGTCAGGCTTTGTTGTCTTTGTGGTGGCCAGCTAAAAGGGAGAGTGTGAGATATCAAAACGGATCCACTTACAGGAGTGCAGAAATAAGCAGAGGTTGTTCCTATGTAGAAGCCCCCAAATTGCAGTACTCAGTCTTTAAGGAGGCTTTTAGGAGGTGGTGCAATCAAAAGATCTGCCTGTCAGACATGGTCCCGGGGCAGGCAGAGGGCTGTGGGGAGCAGGGCTCCGTGGGACCCTGTGCTGGGCAGGTACCGACGGGCGGCCTCGTCTCCAGAGGTGAGCAGTGGAGGAAGGCGAGAGCTGAGCACTCCAGCGCTGGTGGCTTGTCCTGAGTTACATCTTAATCTGTCAAAACAGATGCACAACCACAAATGTTACGTGTTGCTTTTGTATTTTCCAAGCCCTCATTCCCTGCGGATTGGCCATTATCATTTCACAGAACCCCCTGGGACGCCTCTTCAGCCGACGTTTCAGCTGGTCTCAGCTCAGCACTCAGGCTGTGCCGTGCACCTCGTTGGGCTCGATCAGACACCCAGCGCAGCACTGGGGATCCTCCTCCCCTCTCCGCTCTCCACCACCCCTCTCCCCTCTTTCCTCTCCGATGGGCACTCACGTGGTGGGAGCTCAGGGCTCTCAGTACCTCACATTGTCAGTCCCCACTGTGCCAAACGACTCAGTTTTTCTTCCCAAATGCTTAGAAATTAAGGGAGGAAAAAGCAGAAGCTGACACATGCTTTCCTTCCAACTGCTCCTGCCGAGCAAGTCCCCAGGGGTACTTTGATTTCTTTACAAATTAAGGTTTCCAGAGTGGTTTTGCTTTCTGGTCATTTTGTAAATAGCCAAATAGCGTTCAGCTCTGTCTAGAAAGGTGCTTTCTGCAGTGAGAGCTTTTCGCGGGGAGGAACAAGCTGTGAAACCATCTCCATCTGACACATCAGAGAGGTGCGGTGCCGCTCCCGTAGCCTGACTGGCACGGTCTATTGCCACGGTGAAAGGGAGCAGCTCAGCTCCGCGCTGCCGTGCACGCCGTGGGTGACCACACCAGTGGCAGCAAGCCCCATCCCTTGGGTGTCATTACGTGCCCCGGTCAGGCGGTCCCGGGCTGGGCCGGGCTGTGCGGGGTGCGGGCAGCTGCCTGTGCTGGTCCCCGCGGGCAGGTCGTACAGAGCACCCACCTCTGGGGCGGGAGGAGGACGCGGTGCCCCGGCTGCTCCCCATCGTCCCTTGTGTGGGCTTGGTGCAGGCTGAGGGGTGAAGCAGCCCCAGAATCGGGTGTCTTGTCAGTAGCCTCGTGTGGCCGTGCCGGCGCATCCCGGTTGGGTTGGGTGTTTCACGGAGGTGCAGGACATGTGGAAGCAGTTGTGCTGTTGTCGTGCAGATGACGCGGGTGAAGGTGGCTGCCTGCAACCAGTACTCGACGTGCATGGAGTGCCTGGCTGCTGCCGACGCTTACTGCGGGTGGTGCACGATGGAGACCAGGTAGGGCTGGTTGTGTCCTGGGGCGCTTTGGTGTGTCCTTTGGCCCTCAAGCCTGGGCAAGAATTTCTGGTGCCTTTTACATTTCCACACAGCCACACTACCTTTAGTCTTTGTCTGTTCCTTATGGAATATGTACTTAGAAAAACAATCGCATCTGGTCTCAAATGGTTGGGATGCTCTCCAGAGCCAGGATTTAATTGTGGCTGCATCGTTATGCTGCTGCCAGCGCAAAGGATATCTTGCAGGCACCCAGCCATGGGGCTGAGAGAGCCAACACCCCGCTAAAGACCGTCCTTTGCCATTGCCATTATTATTTATGAGTAGGAGACAATCAACACTCAAAGAGGGATTTGCAAAATCAGACTCTACATTTCCAAATGGAAGAGGTCAGGCAGAATGTCACCTTCTCGTCCCGGTGCTGGGCTCAGACTGGCCTGCCCTCGCTCAGCCCGAGTCCTGGTGCTCTGCTGATGCTGGTGCGAGTGCATGCTCTTATCCTGGCAACCAGACACTTCAAATATAGCAGCAAAGCTTTAGGCTTAGCTGCAGGGATGGAGAAAAAGATGCAGGCACAGGATTTTCTGAGGATCTTCCCTTACAAGGAAGTCAACTTTTATCACCAGTTTTAAAAATAATCAACCCTGACTTGATCCCCTGTTTGTCGCAGGTGTTCTCTGCAGCACGAGTGCTCGAACTTCACCGGGGCCGACTTCTGGGCGAGTGTGAGTGAGGGGGTGCAGCAGTGCCCGTCTATGACCATCCTGGAGCCCGAGATCAATATCGACAAAGAGAACCCGGTGCGTTGGGCGTGAATACCAAGTTAATCTGTGCCACATCCTGTGGGGTCGTTACCTGCCCTTGAGGCTGATCAGTGTACCCGTCCAGTGCTGCAGCACAGCTCCCCGCGGCTCTGCTGTGGGGCTGGGGGTGCTGAGCGCTGCCCTGTGGCACTGAGTCAGGCCGGGGGTCTCGGCAGCGCTGGGGGGTGACTCCTGCACCCGGAGCCGCGGGACGTCGGCTGCTGAGCCTGCGGGTGAGCAGGGCTGCAGAGATCTGCAGGATGCAGATCAGCTGCAGGCAGCTACATCAACTCATTTTCTGGTTTCGTATTGTTGCTATTTTTAACAATATTTTAATGATATTTTAAATGTTTCAGCAAAACATTTTTTGTTTAAAGGCAGAGCCTCTCCTGATGGCAGCAATCCCTCTGTGCCAAAGTTCTCAACCAGCCCCAACATGGGGAAGTGGCTGGTGAGCCGGCGGTGGTTGGGCGGATCCCGGCCGGAGCTGGGGGGATCCCATGGGACCCTGGCACTGCTCTGGCTCTGCCACGGAGGGCTGGGGTCCCCAGGGTGTCCCCCCGCTGGCAGGGACAGCCAGCCGAGCACGCGCTGTGCGTTTTTCTGAGTCACCCTCCTCAGAGCGTTCCTTTCTGCAAAGCTGCCGTCCCTGCCCCTCGGGGCCCAGCTGCAAGAAGGAGCCCGGCAGCCAGCCCTGCGTGCAGGGGGACGCTGGCTGTTCCCCACCCTCCCCACAGGTCCCGCCAGCCCTGCTGTGGACTGGTGCAAACTGGGAGGGTTAGGCACTCAGAAGCAGGAATTAATTTTATTCTGCTCTTCCTACTACTCTTCCTCCTCCCTCCCCAGAGCTTTGGGAGGCCCTGGCTGGAGGGTCCCTGCCCAGGGGCTGCGGGACAGGGACAGGCAGGGACAGGAAGGGCTCTGTGTGGGCAGGGGGCTTGGGGACAGCCCCGACAGCTGCGGGGTTGAGCCTCTGTGTCCTCCTTCCTCTGGAGGTCCCCACGGAAGCCCCGGGCTGGGATTTGGTGCCAGCCGGTGACACCGGCTGCGGCTGTTGGAGTCCTGGTGGCAGAGCTCTTACCGCTACAGCAAGGGCTTCTCCGCGGGCGGCTTTGGGGAGTCCAAAGTGCATAAAATGAAAGAGAATGGCTTTCTGGACTTACTTCAGAGTTGCTGGCCTATGAAAAGCTTGTAGAACACTGACAAATTATAATTTTCTGTCATAATAACCGATATTTTTTTTTTCTGTCCAAATGTAGGCCCTGATAATACAAATAAATGGGACTATCCCAAACCTGAATGGAACGAATATTTCCTGTGACTATGGAAATAATATCCACACCGTAGCCAGAGTTGCTGGAGATTATGTAAATCAATTTATTTATTGCAGTTTACTTCCACGTGAGAAATATCCAACCTTTCCAGACGATCAAGGTACGTAGAGGAAAACAAGCTCAGTTCGTTCTAACCCCTTCTGTGGACATGATTTTTCCTTTTTCCAATTGTACGTGTAGAAAATGCATACAGGGGAAAAGAGACCCAAGCTGCTTCTGTTTTATAGGGCATATGACTTCGAAGCGTGGGAGTTCCACTGTCTTAACATGAATTGACAGTATTTCAAATCTGTCAATTTTAGTTTTAAACATCAGATTTTAAAAGCCAGTTCAGGTACTTATTTTGTTAAGATTTATCTGCTTAGAGCTTCTGGTTTAGATTTAATAAGTACTAAAAAAAAATGTTTTAGCCCCAGGGAAATAATGTTGCTACTTACATTGATATTTTCAGTTGCTTCTGTTTAATTTCTGCCCCAACCACACGCTACCTTTCAGGAGAGGCTCTGGAAGAAGAGCACACGCATACCTAAGGCAGCTCAGGAACTCTTCATCCTGTTTGTGCAATTGAAAGCCAGACTGAGGGGTTCTAGTGCCCCTGTTTGCAGCGGGTGCCAGAGGGGGTGCCCACCCAGGGCCCCTGGAGCCACGTTTGGGGTGACCAGCACCCACAGAGCTGGTGGGAGCCCCCGAGCCCCCGGCCGAGCTGGCCAGGACTGGCACCGGCCCCGTGTCACAGCTCCTGCCCAGGAGTTCTGTGCTTCCTTCCAGACTCCAGTGTTGTGAAATCTTCGTCTTTCAGGCCTGGAGTCAATGCCCTATTGAAGATGGTTGACTTCAGTAGGAGAAGAATTAGCCAGTCCTTTTGAAAATCCCACTTTTCATGGGCAAGTTTATAAAGCTGCATTGTTTTTCTCCCCAGCTATCCAAAGAATGGGAGATCATTAACTGTTCTGTATTGTTGGTTACAGCAATGTCCAAATGAATTTCTGGAATCCAATGCACTGATTTATTGTACATATTCTGAAAGAGGCATTGTCTCTTGTCTCTGGTGCTTATATGGCAAAATTGCAAAGAAAAAAAAAATTAAATTCAGCAGTTTTGGGGGGAGGGGAAGTTAGTGTCGTATGTTGAGTAGCCAAAAAAGGGGTTTCCACTCTTCTCTGTGGGTTTGTTGTCATGGGGAAAGTGAGCGGGGTTTTAAAACATGATAACTAACATGTTTTAATTACCACATTTTTTTAAAATATCATTTAGCACTAACTGTAAGCAAAGACAATAATTAACTCTGCTAATTAACACTTGCACAACACACTGGAATTTTCTGCTGAAAGTCGCAATGTTCCTTTCTGGTGAGGGTGATGTAAAGCGTTGATTTAAGAGGGAAGAGCTGAAAGTCAGAGGGCAAAAGACGAATGATCCAAGCTCTGAAATGCAGCTCGGAGGAAGCCCTTGAGAAAACAAGTCAGATTTAGCCCTCATTTTCCCAAGGGTCTGTCTTGTTTTCTAAGCGTGAGTGTGAGCGAGAGGCTCTTGCAACCCAATATTCTTTGGCTTGATTCTCCAGACCACGTGGTTGTCGAAGCTGCTCTCCGGGTCAACAGCAAAAACATCATCCGGGCCAATTTCACCATCTACGATTGCAAAAGGACGGGGAACATTTACCCGAAGAGAGCGTAAGTGGCCCTGGTGTGCCGGGGTGGTGGCGGCTGCGGTGGCACCAGCGCTGGGGCAGATGGCGCGGGGGACACCGGGGGTTGTGGGTGGCACTGGAGGTGGGTCCCCCCCCGCAGGGCTCCTGGGCTGCAGCCCCCGGCAGCGCGGGGGCCAGGGCAGCATTTGGCAGGGGCGCAGCGGCTGCTCTGCCAGGGATTTACATGGGAGGGTCCTCACCATGTCTGGAGCCATCTGGACACGTTGGGATTTTTTGAAACATGAATAGTATTTTTATATCAGGCTTGTTCTGTTAACCCTTATGCAGCGGAGCCGGCATCCCCGGCGATCCCTGGGAGTCTGGGGGTGGTGAAGGGGCAGAGGGGTGTCACACGCAAACCCGGGGGGAGAGTCTTCATCAGGCACGAGCCTGCCTGGCTCCACAGGGAGACAGATGAGGAAAGAGTGTTTTGGGGGAAAAGAGCGTTTTTCACATTTTTCAGTAAACAGGGGAGGGCGGCTCCCTGGGGCCAGGCGGTGGCACCGAAGGCAGTGACACCCTGGAGCTGCCCTCTGGGTGGCACTGGGGGTGGTGGCTCTGCTGCATCCCCACCAGCTCCCAGGGGAGGAGGAGAGAGAAAGCAGCCCCTGCCACGGCGTTTTCTGGGCGCTGTTAGAGACTGAGCACCATGTGTAAAGATGGATTGCATGGCTGAGCTGTGGCTGCCCTGAGCAGCCTGAAGTCTGCTTTTCTCACCACACCTTTGCCGTTTCAGATGCACCAGCTGCCTCTCAACGCGGTGGAAGTGTCACTGGTGTCCCTCCACCTACGCCTGCGTCTCCAACCACTCGCAGTGTGCCGATGCGCTGCAGATGGAGGTAAGGCCCATCAAACTGCTGCCTGGAGAGACCTCCCCACGTCGCTGTGCTGTAGCTGTTGATTTCCCTCTCTCAGGATGGAGGCAGGTGGCCCAGGCTTGGCAGCACTATCCCGGCGGGTGGGGGACAGATCTGGTGACGATGCTGCTCGGCGTCACCAACGTGCTGCCTGGCCATGAGGAGTCTCTGTGGTCGGAAATGCAGGGATACTCGTCTCGTTGCCAAAGGCTGGGCAGATGGAGAGCTGGAGAGTCCCTATGCCATGCTGCTCTGCCCGTGCTGTGGTCACAGCGTCCCGGCAGTGCGGCCGAGCCCGGCTGGGACCATCCCGCCTCCATGTCCCCAGGCTGAGCCTCGCTCTGTTCAGTGACCCTGGCCGTCTGCGGCACTGGTGCTCAGGCAGTCTCAGCCGCTGCCCGGCTGCTTCTGGGTCTCCTCCAGCAGCAGTTGGCACTTGCTGGCCATGGCAGCACAGCCACAGCTTGTGCTGGGCTGGGGATGGGGCACCCTCCTCTGCCGGTGTCCCATGGGGGGACACATGCACAGCAGGTAAGCTGGACCAATGCCGTGCCATGCCGTGCTGTGCTGTGCTGTGCCGTAGCGTGCCATGCCGCGCTGTGCCTGGAGGCAGGTGTGTGTGGGGAGCTGGCAGCCCGGCTGAAGCGCTCGGCCATCCCGGTGCCCTCTGCAGGCTCCGTCCCTTGGCTCTCCATCACCTGCCAGGTCTGGAGCGGCGCCACTGCTTATCTGCATTCTGGGGCACCTGGGTTTGAGTTATACAATAAACATAGCAATACTCTACAATTCGTTTAGCTTTGACTAGGCTGTTGTGGTATGTTAATAATTTGCTGGAGCACCACTGCTGGTGCTCATCTAAAGGAGAAAATCGCCCCTTTCCAAATTATAGCTTCTAATAACCCAGGGGCTCAGTGTGTTCCTGCTTCTGAAATTTAAATTGAAGTTAATTTAAATAAAATTGGTTTTTTAGCAATCAGTCTGCCGTAGATCCCAGCCAAGCTTTTACACTGTAAATTGAATATCCCTTTGGCACCGGTGCTCTGCTCTCGTCTTGGCTCTTCCAGCAGTTCCCTGTGCTCATCGCTGGCAGGAGTTTGGCCCCGTGTCACACGTCCCACCCTCTCCCTCCTGGGCTGGCCCTGGCATCTGCTCCCGCTGCGAGCGCCGGGGATGGGGAAGGCGCTGGGGCCACCACGTTGCAGCTCCGCATGGTCGTGTCTCGGGCAGAACCCCAGGCAGCACTGCCCGTTCCTGCGGGGCGGCAGCGGCCGATGGCTCCTGGCAGCGCTGCTCTGTCCCCGGGCTTGTGCTGGCTGTCCGGACGGGTTGTGCTTTCCTGCCACTGCCTGGGCTGCTCGCACTGGGGGCCTGGCAAAAGCACCCCCCTCCTCGTCAGCTTCCCAGGCGTCAAAAAGTATCTGACGTTTTCTCTTGCTGCCTGGATGGGGCTGAGCACTTGAAAGCCATCACTGGTGGCTGGTCCTGGTGGGGGACCCACGTGCTGAAGCTGCGTGTTGGGGTCTGCCCTGTGCTGGGGGCTTCGGGGTGTCAGCCGTGCCAGTGGCGCTGGGTGACAGCAGGGGACCGCCACAGGTGGGTCCTGCATCCATCTTTTTATCATGGCTGGTTCGCGGTGTTTCTCATTAAATCTAGAGGAAGAGCTTGGGCTGTGAGGACTTCTGAAGGTCCCAGGTGATTGGATTGATGTTTTCTTTGACAAAGCACGGCATGGCCTGCAACTGGGCTGGTAAACACAGAAGTTGCCTGGCATAATTTGTGTCCTTTGACTTAAGTGTAGCTGCTTCTTGAAGAGGAGGGGCAGAGCAGTTTTTGGCAGAGCAGTGTGCGCTCCCCGCTCAGCGCAGGCGTCCCTGGCTGGGGAGATGCTGGGGCAGAGCTGAGAATTGCTTTCTCGCCTCTTCTCCAGCTCCAGAGCTGCAGTTCACCTGGATGCTGCACCTGGCTTGGGCACATTCCTGGTTTATCTCTGCCTTTCTGAGCTCTTCCCGCTGGTTTCGGTGAGCAGCCAGCAGACGAGGTGCTGGTAGCCCTGGAAACACGGTGCCTCGTCCTACAGACTGAGCTTTCAGTAAGAACACTTGCTGGCACGGCTGCACCTGAGCGCTGCTCCGCTGGGAAGCCAGAATCACTCTGGCTTCATCCGCAGCATTTTAAACATTCTGAGCCTTTGCCCTGATCCAGACGTGAATGATACAATCAGCTGGAAAGCTCTATTTCTAGCTGCTGATGAACAGCGGGGAAGGGGCTGCAAGACAAGTTAATCAGTCCTCTAAAGTGTATTTACCCAGGAAGCTGTGCCGGCTGCTGGGACATGCAAGGACACACCAGGCCATAGGAGCTTTCGCGTGAATTTTCCGTTGTAGCCCTGCTGGTTTTATTTTAACTCTTTTGATTCTCCTAGAAGAGGCTTGGGACTGAAATCTCTCTCCAGCGCTTTGCTTTGTTGTTTTACTTCTCTTATCAGGTACATCTCTTGTTATTTAATCCCCTTGTTTAGGCAGCACCAACTGTGCTTGGTTAAGATGAGTGTCCTGATAGAAATGAAGTGTGTTTTCCACAGTTAAACAGGCACCTCCAGATGGTTCCCTGACCCCAGCTGGGTCTGGGGAAGGCAGGACAGAAGCCTCGTGCTCACTGCGTGTCCGGCGCCGGGACGTGTCCTGCCGGGCACCGCGGCACTGGGAGGGCAGCGGCTCTTCCCCTGGAGCAGCAGCACTCTCATCAGCACAGTGGAGTGACCCTTAGTGCGAGTGAGAAGCAAATCTTGCCTGCTGCAAATTATTCTGCATAATGGACCAAATATTTTGTTGTCTTTTACCCCAATGGCTCCACTGTCAAAGGCATTAATCTGGATACACCCTGGGGCAATGGAGAATCTGGCTTCTTTTTTGCTGTAGTTCTGCAGTGTGATTTACATCTCATGAGAGAACAAGATAGGCTTGTCATACAGACTTGAATTCTGAGTCAGCTCCAGCATCTGAGCCATCAATTTAAAGTGAGAACAAAAGCAGGGGGACAGATGACCTTTTAAAATCATTTTTCAGCTTCATTTAGGCCTTTCATTTCAGCGGTCCTACCACCGCAGTCCCCTTGCTGAAGCCCCTGCAGCTCGTTGTACCCTTTGCGCACGCAGACCCTGCGTGCTCTGCGGCGACACCGGGCAGGGAGGCTGCTGGAAGGCGGGATGTCTGCAGGGGCTGCAGGAGCGCGCGCTGTGCTGTGTGAGACGGGGTCACGCTGGCACATTGGCCTCTGTAGGCTGCAGAGCCGCCTTTTAGCATCACTCCGGCCCCGACTTCTCACAAACATTTGAGTGTGTGTAGTGAGGGAGCTTCCCAGAGTGGCAGCTGAGGAGTGCAGCGCATTTGCTCTTTACCTGGGAGGACGGTTTTTCCAGTGCCGGAAGATGGAAGCGGAGGCCTGGCCACCCCGTGGGCTGTGAGCTGCGTGTGCCTGAGCTGGGGGAGCCGGGCAGGACCTGCCGTGCTGCTTCCCGTGCCCGCTGCGGTGCTGCCCGTGCCTACGGACGAGCCCCCAGCGACCCGGGCACGTGCCGCAGCTGCCGGGACACCAGCGCAGGGGCGGTCAGGCGGTGCCGTGCTGGGCTGGGCTTCCAGCTGTGACTCAGGTCCCATGTGGTGTTACCGCTCTCTGCGTCACGGGGCCGTTTTGGCATTCGCTTTCTTGGGTTACCGTGTGATCTGACTTTACAGATGCAGTGAAATTAATCTTATCAAGGGTCCCAATCTGTCTTCTTACCTCGTCGTTGAGGCTGCTCAGCATGCACCCAGCTAACCTCGTTTTTGTCTTGTTTTGTACCTAACAGAAGAAAATTGACTGTCCACGAATCATACCTGCCTCATTGGACCCAATGCCCACAGGAGTGTCTCGGGACATTACAATCTCACTGGCCAACGCGACTTTCTCCAAGGTAAATGAGTTCTGGAGAGCTCGGGAAGCTGCAGCCGAGCCTGGGCTGGTGTGGTGGTCAGGCCTGCCACAGGATTTTGAGTATGAGCTGGTTTCTGCCTTGGAGCAGGTGAAGGGGCTGGTCCCGGTTTGTGTTAGCTGAAATCGCTGTACTAGCAGCAGAGGCTGGTGGAAAGCAGCCACCCCGATGCTGAGTGGGGTTGCAAGGCACGGGAGGATGTGCCCTCCACAGTCAGCAAAAGAGGGTGAGAAATCGCTCTTCCTCTCCGGGTGCCGGAGGTGGCTGAGGAGGAAGCGGTTCTGCATGTAGGAAATGGAATCAGCAGGAAAGGGGCCAGGCAGGGCTGCTGCCGGTGGTGGGGCAGGCCCTGGCCATCCAGCTTCCCCCCACTGCCCCCCGCAAACCGTCCTGGGCACCAGACGGGATTCCTTCTCCTTCCTGCTCCTCCTCCTCCTTTCCTCTCCACGGGAGCTCGGAGCACAGGCCACGCGTGTCCCATGGAGCTCGGAGCACAGGCCACACGTGTCCGAGCGCGTGCTGCGGGGCTGCCCGGGCAGGCTCTGGGGCTGGCGCTGGCCAGTGCAGTGGCGCTGCCGGGCACAGGCGATGTGCTGGGGCTGCCGGTTCCCCCTCCCACCGTGTTTGTGTTCCCTGAGCCAGCCTGGCGCTTTCTTTTATCTCTTTTATCAGAGCCATCAGTTCTCAAAGGGTGGTTAGAGCTCAGCAGTGGTGGAGCACCAGCCTGCTCAGAGATAGCCTTTTTTCCTGCAGGATGGAGGCACAGCAGTAATGCAAGGCAGGGTATCATCCTTGTGTATCAGGAAAACAGCACAGAAAATCTGCCTTTGAACATACTCCCAGCTGGGTCCTCATTTGAATTAGAGAATTGCTCTGTGCAGTTATTGGGAGAAGAAGGAAGGTGGCTTTGAGCCCAAATCATGGGTTCATTTGGTCTGGTTTGGGCAAAGTAGCCTGGGGCCACGTTGGTTCTTGGTCTGCATTGCAGCACAAGCTGCAAACACCCCCAGGCCAGGGGAACCCGGGTACCCACTGGCACATCTCCTGGTCTGCACGTGCTGTGGGTCGGACACGTTTCCTGGTCTGCATGTGCCACATGTCCCCAGCTCCCGGAGCAGCTGCTCTGCTCCGGTCATGGCACTTCGCAGCAGCACGCTGGGCGAGAGCACGGACAGGGCCTGGCTCCGGGTGCGATGCTCAGCCTGCAGCGGTGATGTGTGTGGGAGTCTAATGAGGCACAGACCCCAGCCTTGCTTACAGTATCGAGTTCTCATCTCCTGTTTGACTTGAAACATGGCTCAGGTTTTGGTGGCAGGAACAAGGTGAGACGCGTCAACTGCCATGTGGGTTGGCTGAGATGCAGAACTGCACTTAAACGACTATTTCAGCCCTTCTGCCCTTGTCTTCCCTCCCCAGGAGACGGCTCTGGAGTGCCATTTTGGGACGGACAGGTCGTTTGAAGCCCGCTGGGTCAACTCGTCCGCCGTGGAGTGCATACACGTGCTGGTGAGCCGGGGGGAGGCCGCCAGCCCCAGCTCCCCTGCGGCATGGGGCAGGTCCCAGGGCAGGGAGGGTCTTGTCCCCAACTTCCCACCCAGCAGCTGGGATGCCACCTTCCTCCTCCCCTCTCTGCTTCCAGCTGAAAAAAGCATCAGCTGGGCTCTCCCCTCCGGCACGGGGCTGTCTGCCTGTGCACGGGGCTCTCTGCGTGTGCTGGTGCTGGAGGGCGTTCATGGTCCCGGCGCTGCGGCATCTGCTCCGTGGGATCTGCAGCAGCTCCAGCCCCCGCTCCTCTGGGCTTTGGGACGGAGCTGCTTGTTTACCTTTCCAAATGAGAAGAGTTCAGTTCAGGCAAAAAAAATTGGCCACCTCTCAGTGTTGCTATTTCTGTAACTTTTATTCTGAGCTGGGAATTGGCCTGAGAAAATGCTAAGACACTCACCAAAGAGTGGTGTGTGGTTGTTGGAGGGCAAACCACACCTCTGAGCTGCAGCAAATTTTTGGGCCTCCACCGATGGGAATACAGCGAGTAGAAGCTTGAGAGAAGTGCTTTCCCATCATGTCACCTGCAAAACTGTATTGTGGCCCAATGCTGAAAATGCACAGACTGGCCGGTCTGTTGGTTTTCCTGTCCTTTTTTACTAGAAGCAGCAGCCAGGCAGGGCTCTGCTCTCACTGCAGTGTGCACCGTGCCCCGCTGCCCTTTGTTGGGACCTCAGCAAAGTCATTAAGACAGAAAACAGCCTTCCCTCTCTTACCCTCTGCTAAAGAGGAGACTCTCCTGTACTGAGCAGCAGCGGTCAGAGAAGCCTCACAAGGAATGTTAATCTGTGTAGTGTGCGTATAGAATCTTGTATTTTACTAAACTTCCCAAGGTTTTTTTTAATTTGTTTTTTGTGTGCAGCTCCACACATCAGAAAAAAGCCATCTCTTCCCAGTGAACCTTCAGCTGAAGGACAGACCAGACAGATTTATCGACAGCCCAGAGATGATGACAGGTCTGAGTTGAAAATATTTTTATTCTGCTCTCATCTGGTCAGCTTGAATGACTCTAGAATCCTGGCAAAGTTTATAGATTCAGGAGAGAGACCACAGCTCAGCTGGGCACAGCTTGGTTCTTTCTCTCGGGCTCTTGCAAAAAAATGTATTTACCTGGAGTCACATCCCTGTGAACAAGTGCCCAGAAGCCAGACGGACGCCCATGGACAGACGTCCCCTTTGCACCAGGGAAAGCCAAGCCCTGTCCTTGAGCACGGGCAGCGGCTGAGGTCTCTGGGATGGGTTGTGCTGGTGCTGTGGGTCTCAGCAGGGATGTGGGGTGTCCCCAGGCCCAGGCAGGAATTCCTTCCAGAGGAGATAAGCGACAAGGGAGGGCTCTGCCCTGAGCTCTCACAGGAGGTGTCATCGAGGCTCAGCGTATTCTAAAAGTTGAGTCTTTTTTTTTTAACTCCTGTACTGAGAAATGTGTAAACACATCTCGCCCCGGCCTGCTGTCTGTGTCTGGGAGCAGCGCTCAGATTCCCAGCAAAGCCCTTGCTCCATCAGCGGGCTAAGGCAGGTGAGGAGCAGATTAAGTGCGCTCAGACACGGCATTTAGTGGGACAGGCCCCGGCAGCCGGCCCGAGAGCCAGCGCCTGCACCGCGGCCGCGCTGCCGGGGACTCGCCGTCGCACCCCACGCTGCTCCCGCCCGAGGCACCAGCGCTGGGATCTTTTCCTTCTCAGCAGTGTCAGCAACCGCAGTAGAAGGAACTGGTTTGCCCTGGAATCAAATGAGAGCTAGATGCCCGAGTAAGATTTCCTTTGGCAGAGAGCTGTATAACAGGCAGAGGGACGTTAGCACTGTCAGCCACCGACCCAGGGTAAAAGGGTTCCCCCGTACTAAATCCCAGTGTAAAGGAGGCTTATCTTGCAATGCATTCCACGTTGGTGAAATAACCGCTGAAATACCAGCACGGGTGCAGGCATGAGGCACGACTTCCTTGCAGAAAGAAGAGCGTGACTGTATTTTTGAGATAGAGAGGTGGCCCCGAGGAGAGGGTGGGAGATGTGAGCTGAGCACATTCTGACGAGCGAGCACGGCTCCGGGTTCCCAGCGTGGGCGGCGCTGGCAGTGGAAGGAGCGTGGAATCCCCTCCCGCGCTGACAGAGCTTGCGCACACGGGCTGTGGTTGCATCCGTCTGAAAGTGCCAGAATATTTGGAGCTCCTGTGGGACCTTGGGCTGCTCCAGCTCCTCCTCGCCTGGAGCAGATTGGTGGAAGTAAAATGAGAGCAGCTGACTTGCAAGCAGAGATCTGCAGGGCCAATGATAAATGTGTGCATCTTTTGTAGTGTCTTTAATGGAATTACTGGTATTAGTGTTTATTATTTTGGTATTTATTAGCTTTTATCGTAAACTCATTTTGGTAGTCCACTGAAGGAATCTCAGCTCCTTGCTGTTGGGTGGAAAACCAACCAGTGTAACTCACTGGGTGGACTCAAGATGAGGTGAAATAAGCTCTTTTTTTGTGGAAAATGGGGGAGTCCCTTGGTGCCGATGGCGTTTTGTTAGCACGAGCGCAAGCAGACCGTTGAAGGCTGAGGGATTTGTTAGCTGCTTATGAAGCACTGTGAGATCCTCCCGTGAACGGAAGTGCAAAATGTGACTGCTTCTTTGTTTTATGTTCTCCTGCAAAGTCTCCTCTGGGGAAAAGGGTGTGAAAACCACATTTCCTGAGTGTTTGTGGCTGTTTATCTCAGCGGATGCCCATACTCCAGCACCAGAGGCTTTAGTCTGGAGAGGAAACGTAACCCAGGGCAGCAGCTAATGAGGAGGTGCAGGCAAATGATGTGGAAGCTGAGCTGAGCAGATCTGAAGGGAGAAGTCAATGGAAGGGGCCCGTGGTCACCGGGGGAAGGAAAGGCACTGTAAACACTGCAAAGCACCACAGCCATCCGATTTCTGTCAGTGTGGAAGCAGCAGTCTTGCTTTCCTAACAGGATGGAGCCAGCTTTGCCAATCAGCTTCCCATGTGGATGCTGAGAGTTGGAAACATGAAGCATAAATTGACAAAAGGTTCCGAGTTTGGGTGTTGTTTGTTTTTCAAGAGGAAGAAAAAGGAAAAGAAAGTGCTAAATTACATTGCAGTGAGAACAAGCACCCAGTCCTTCTGGGAAATCTTCAGGATGGCAGCCAAGCGCTGCCTCGTCTCGCTGTGTGTGCAAACTGCTCTGCTCATCCCCTGGGTTTCAGATGTTACTGGGATTAATATAGCCAGGGGTGGGGGAGCGGGGGTGTGAGTGCCTCCCGCTAAGCGAAGCTATGAAAGTCTGGGGCCCAGGAGCTCACGTGTTGTTGTCTCTGCCGGTTTAGTGGAGGTGTACAACTGCGCGACGGGGAGCGCCGACTGCTCGCAGTGCCTGGGCAGGGAGGACCTGGGGCACCGCTGCGTCTGGAGCGAGAGCAGCTCCAGCTGCCGCCTGCACGGCGACGGGACCCCGCTCTCTGATGTCTGCCCCGCTCCCGAGATCAGGAAGGTGAGACCCCAGTGTGACATGGAGGGTGCTGGTGGCCGGGCAGGGGGTGTGCAGGGCTGGGACCGCTGCGCTGTCCCCACTGGGGACACAGGAGGGACCGCGCTTTGTCCCTGGCACGGAACGGGGTCAAGACCAGCGCTGAATTACTCACTGACTTTCCATGCTGTTGAGTAACCTGATGCCAAGGACATCTCCCTAGTGACAAGACCCAATCTTTGTCATGTTAGTGGGGAAAAACAACAGCAGCACAAGCAAAATGTCCCAGAGTTCCTGGGGTTGGTAAAAGCGATAAAGATTTCTAGGGTCGGCTGAAGGACTTATCAGGAATAGTGTTTAATGGAGCATAGCTGAAACGGGAACGCCAGCCCTATCTCCCGGCACATGTGCTCTGCGGTTCTGCTGAGATTAAGAGTGACCAAGGGACTTTTTGCCATTATCCATTTTGAAATGAGTTTTATTTAAATTGTGGTTGAATGAATGTTTGTTGGGGGCATTTGGATCTGGGGTTCTGCTTAGAGGTATGATATGAGCCAAGTAGCAAAGAAAGGATATAGAGCAAATCTTAATATTAGCTGCCTGGGAAAGGAGAAGCAGGAGAGGCAGAACAGCTAATGTGAACATCAAAATCCTCAAGGATGTGGGATTTGTGTTCTTAGGGAGGTGTGTAGCCATAGCTGCTCCAAATGTGGGTGCTGCATGGAGGGACGGTGGGGCAGCAGGATCCCCGTCACCGGCCTCTTCCCTCTCGTCACCGTGAGAGGGGGCGCTGGCCTGTGAGCCTGCCCTTCCCCACACACCGAGTGTTATCAGCGCCTTGCCAGAAAATAATGGAAGGAAACCACAGTTCAGGTCACAGAGCATCACAGGACTCTGTTGCTATTTCCTTGGCAAATGGTAGCTGGTAAATCCAAATCCCGTGTAGTCACGTGAGCAAACCAGCCCTCACAGAGCTGTCCTGGGGGGATGCGGCAGGCTAAGGAGGGACCAGCGCGGGCTACCCAGTGCCAGCAGGCACGTAGTGCTGGCTTTGTGTGCCGCTGGCTTTGTGTGCCGTTGCCTTTGCAAAGGGAAAAGAGCCATTTCTGAATGGGAAGGGTTTGTCTCTCCCGATGAACAATGCAGGACCCTGCGCGGGGACACCGTTCGGGGACACCGCTTGGTGAACGGTGTCACACCAGCTCCTGTCCCCTGGCAATGGGGGGCAGCTGCCGCTGAAAAACCTGTGGTGCAGGAGATGGACGGGGAGCAGCCACCTCCTCCCGTGGTGCCGGCCTCGTCCTGTGCCTCGGGGAGCTTCAGTGCTGCTGTCCTGGCCATGCTTCATGCGTCAGGACATTTTGTCTTGTTTTTGTCCTGAAAGGCTCTGCTGTGTTAGGGCAGTCCTTAAAAACGTGGTGCTAGGGCTCTCTCTTCCCAGCGCGCTGGCATCCCTCCTCTGGGTTCCCATGTCTCTGCGTTGGTCTCTGCCCCAAATCCATTTGAAGCGGAGGTGTGGAAGGCGTGATGCTTCACCCCAGATGTGTTTGCAGCTGGAGTAATTGCTGCCCCAACCCCGGTACCAAACACAGTGATGGCTTCTCGTGTGCCAAGCTGCAGTGAGGGAGCGTGGTGGTGGGTGGCTGTGGGGGAGCAGGGCTGTGGGGAGCCAGTCTATCTGCTGCACGGGGACAGGTGGGACGTGGGCAGGGGCACAGCCTTGGGGATGGAGACAGGAACCTCCCCGGTGGTTCCCTCCACCCTGTCCCTTGGTGCCGCAGATCGAGCCGCTGCGGGGGCCGCTGGAGGGGGGCACGCTGCTGACCATCCGCGGGAGGAACCTGGGCCGCCGCTTCAGCGACGTGCTGGGCGCCGTCAGGATCGGCAGCGTGCCGTGCGTGCCGCTGCCCCGCCGATACGTCGTCTCCGAGGCGTGAGTGTTGTGGAACCAGGAGGAGGGCCCTGGCCCTGTCCCCTGCCTGTCCCCCCAT
Source organism: Pampusana beccarii (assembly GCA_013399365.1). Lineage (NCBI taxonomy): Eukaryota > Metazoa > Chordata > Aves > Columbiformes > Columbidae > Pampusana > Pampusana beccarii. The sequence goes on along the minus strand of VWYH01002298.1, from coordinate 284,160 downwards.
CCCTGTTGCTCACCCCTTCCGCCTGCCGTGCTGGGTCTCTGGGCAGGAGCACCGGAGGGTGCTGCCCAGCCACCCTGCAGCAGGAGGAGGCCCCGGGCTCTCCCCCCTGCTCCAGTGGGGTGGCGCAGCTGCCAACCCCCTTTTCCATCTGCAGGATCGTGTGCCGGACTGGAGAAGCTCTGGAGGCGTTTTCGGACGTGGTGACAGTCAATGTGAGCCGGGAGGGGAGGTCCAGGGAGCGATACTCCTACGTGGTGAGTAGTGTCCTACCGGGTGTTTCTCTGGTGGTTCTCACACGGATGTTCCCTACACCCCTGTGAAGGAGCCTGCAGCCCCATGCCCCAGCGTGCTTAGACAAACGATCTGCAGCAAAAACCACCAGGGCCGCCGTTCCTCACCTGAGCGAGGTCTGGCAAAGCTGAGCGCGAGGGGCAGGACCGCAGCCGGGGAGGTGTCTCACACACCTCGCTGCCAGTCCCAGCTCCTGCCGTGGGTTATCACTTATCCTGGCTGGATCATCATTTCTCCTGCTATATAAAAGAGCTCGTTTTTCTTCCTCCTCTTTTGCTGAAGTGCCATTAACAACCTGTGAGATTTTTTGAGACCTGCAAAGTCTCTTTGTGCTATGTAAGCTGCGTACTGTGGACTCACATTTTTTTAGAACTGATATTTTTTGCTGCAGAGATTGTCTTAGTTTTTGCATGAGAATAATGTGTAGGGATTAAATTTGAGCTAACCCTGTGCATTATACAAAGAAAAGCCCTTTATAGCTTTGTACTGTACCATCTCACAAAGGTAACTTTCATCTCCATAAACCTAAAAGAAATCCATGCAGCCCTTCTCTTTCCTGCAAGCACCCTGTTCTCTGGCCAGATGCTGTTCAGGGCAGCCCTGTGTGTCCAGGGCAAACGAGAGGATGGTGCCTGTTGTGCCTGTGCTGGGAAGAAGCGGCCGTGCTGCAGGCTGTGGATTGAAGGAGACTTGAGCCCCAAGGCACGGCGTTTGATTTGTGGGAGCCATTGTGAGGAATTCAGAGCAATTCAGAGGAATTCAGAGGAATTCAGATCGCAGGGTGCAATCCCCACCTGTAACCCATCCCGTGTTAGGTATTCAGAGGTTTACAGGAGAGCACCCAGCCGGGCACGGCACGTCCTGGTGCCTGCGGCAGAGCCGGGCCTGGCAGCGCGAGGAGGGGACGGGCGAGGCAATGGTGCTGCTGGGCTCCGCTCAGCGCTGGGTCCTGGGGGCGATGTTTTCTCCAGGACCCCTTCCCATCATTTCCAGGCGTCCGTGTTCACATCTGAAACGTCTTGGAGATCCAGCAGTCTGGAGTGGAGGGAGGTACAGTGGGGTGCAATCCGGTAATGGTCCCGGGTTTGGGATTTCTGGTGCACAGCCATCAGTATGCGTGTGCTGGCTCGGCCGCATCGCCCACTGCGCAGCTGATTGTCTGCTGGCGCAGAGGAGAACGGCCCGAGGAGCAGGAAAGGGCCGGGCGGCTCCTTCACCAGTGCTCGGCGTGCAAGGAAAAGCCCTCTCAGGAAACGCTGTGAAGGCTCCAGCGCTGAGCAAAGGCGGTCGCTGAGCCCGCAGCGGGTCTGACCGCGCCGTGCCGGCGGCTCCTGAGCCGGGCTGTGGCACAGGCTGGCGGCCCGCCGCGGGACGGGAGCTGTGTCTGTCTTGGGGCTGTCTCAGCAAAGCCTGAGAAGAGATGAGACCGTGCCCTGCTCTGTGCATGCACGTCGGGGAGTGAAGCTGCATGACATGCAGCTGCTGTTCCACAACAAAAGTGGCTTCTGCACCATTTGCAAGCTAAGCAGTGCCGTTCAGTTTTCTTGACTCTTCTCTCACGTGCAATGGCATGGAGATGGAGCAGACTGCACCATGCAAGGCTGGTCTCAGTGAGACCTGAGCTTGGGCATTGGTAGCAGTTTACCTGGAAAAGTCTAAAAGACTTTTAGAACTGCCCTTCCAAAGACAGTCCTTTGTAAAATACCAAATCTTATTTGTGTGCTATATCTTTCAAAAGTCACTGTTTTGATGTATTTAGAAGAAGCGGTATTCAGCAGTAATTCTGCAGAGGAGGAGGGGGAAATATGATCAAGAGACTTCTCCAGGACATGATAGTAGGCTACGGATGAGTTGAATTTGGCGAATGAGCTGCATTTGCAGCAGTTGTGATGGAGGCCATCAGCGCTGGCAGCGCACCGAGAGCAGTAGCCACTGGCTCTTGCTGAGAGGAAGAGCTGGAAGGCTTTGGGGAACATGAATAATCCTCTCTGCTGTTGTTGTAACTGCGGATTTGAATGCGTAGGTCAGGGGCCAAGGGCAGGAGAGAGCTGCCTGCAGACACTCATAGAAATACAAATTAACGAAATGAATCCTGTGGAAATGGGTAATGATCAGAAACAACAGAGGAAATGGCTGCAGAGAAATAAAGCACTCTGAGTGCAGGACAAGGGCAAGGATAGCTATTAATAAGCGTGTTTGCGTGCTGGGATTGACAGCAAAGGGCATCGGCGCCAGGCGTGTGCCGCAGCTCGGCGTGTTCCTCCGGCTCCGCGGCTGCAGCCAGGGCCGGGCTGTGGCGGTGAGCAGGCGTTGGTGCCTCCAGAGTTTGTGTGTTTGACAGGAATTACCAGCTGCCTTATGGAAGGGCCTTGAAGCCATTGTTTGCTCTGCCCTCGCTGTCCTGTCCAGCCGGACGGTGCCCAGCAGCCTCTCTCGGGGCACTTGGCAGCAGGCACGAGGGTTCGGTGCTGCTTTCGTTATCAAAGCCTCGAGCTCATGAACCTCAGGAAGATTTCCAGGGGCTGCAAATGCAGATAACACGCATGCTAATTGCTGCTGAAAATGGCAATGGGCAAAGTAACTTCTCCCTTAGTTAAAGAGATTCAGATTTGAAGCTCCCTCAAGGAGTAGTTTGATATTCAATTATCCAGACTCATGTGGTGGTTTTCACAGATCATCATCCCGCAGGGCTTCATGTGGGTCTGGAAGGGCAGAGATGGTGGGAGCTGGAATGAATGGGAGATTTCCTTTTGTTGGTGAACCCTGAGCTGTCGCCAGCTCTGGACCCTCCATTGGAAATTTCAAGCGACTGGTGGGATCCTGGGCTCCAGTTTGGACTCAGGTCTCATTTGTTGCCAGAATTTAGGGACTGCAGAGAGTCACAGAGGTTTTAGATGATCTCGCTATTCAGCACATGTGCCTCTCTCCTTGTTCTGAAACCTTGCCAGCAAAAGCTTTTGCTGTGCTGCTGTTCCAGAGCCTCACAATGCTGGATACTTAAATCTACTGAAGCAATTCCCATGTGCGGTGTGGAGTATCCAAATGTGAATTTACCAGACTAGCAAACAGATTTCCCCTTTGTTTTCAGCTTCCCGTGGTGCAGTCCATAGCTCCCCTGAACGGCCCGAAGGCGGGAGGAACCAGGGTGACCATCCGAGGCAGCAGGCTGGACGTTGGCTCCGAGCTCCGTGTCCTTGTCAACGGCTCCAAGCAGTGCACTGAGCTCAGGTGGGGCACTCTGGGGTGGCACTGGGCTGGTGACAGGAGCCAGCGCCTTGGGAGGGGTGATATTGTCCCCCGGGAGATCGGGAGGAGATCAGACGTGAGCTCCGTGCCCAGAGCACCTGTGTGCCCAGGGCGCCGCTGCTGCAGGAGGAACCTCTGCTCTGTGTGTTCCCATCGCATCAGCGGGAGGATGTGGGGCCTGCCCTTCTCCTTTGGCTGTACGGGAGGTCAGCCTGACAGCCTGTGGTGCTGTGTGCTTGGGATTGCTTATTAGTAGGCAGCATAATTAATAGATGATTGGTATGTGATTGGGAGCTCCCACTTGCCTGTCTCTGCTGAACGCCTTCCAGGGGCTGGGGTCCAGGGAGATGGGGGGAAATGGGGTCAGGGGCTGCGGCCGCTCCCTCTGCCGTGGTTTCCCGCTGCTGACCCGCCTCTCTCCCCACACAGCCGCAACGACAGCACCATCACCTGCACCATGCCGTCCGCCGAGCTCACCACAGCCGTGCCAGTCTGCGTCCAATTCGAGAACAAGTCTTGTACCAGCCACAACATCACGTTCAAGTATGAGAAGAACCCGATCATATCAGACATCAACCCCAAAAAGAGCCAGATCAGGTGAGGTCCCTCCCCCAGCAGAGACAGATAAGCCTGCCAGGATTTGTGGCCTTTGTTGAAATCAGCCTCTGAATTTTTGCTGAATACAGAAGTGAACAGTGCTCTCCCGTGGGGAGAAAGGGGCTTCATTGGCCCGGGGTGTGACGCGTTGCCTTGCAGACGGGTACCAAAGGGCACCGCAGTGCTCTCGGGGTGCTCCAGGGTGCCCCAGTGCTGGAGTAGAAGAGATCTCACACACCAGGACTGTCCATAGCTCATTTCAGTGCATTTAAGACATGGAAAAAAGTCAGCATTGGTAACTGTACTGTGTGAACCTGGTGGGTGCTTTAGGGGGGTTCAGGTCAGAGGCTCTATGAGACTCTGAAGACTTTTCTTGGCAGTAAAACTGCTGGAGGATAAGCTTTGTCATTTTGGATTTCAGCCTTCCCCAAAGTCAAAGTATTTCATTTTTAAAGCATGTTGCTTTTAATTTCAAGTGTCTCCGTGGAGCTCTCGGGCTCCTGTTTCTTTGGATGCCCTGGTGAAATCCCACCTTCCTCGCTGCGGAGCCTGGAGCACCCAGGGCTCACCGGCAGCTCTGAGCTCTGGTGCTGCAGGAGCCAAAGGCAGCTGGCCAGGGTGTGGGCACACAGGGACCCGGGGGCCCGTCCCTGGAGCGGAGCCGTCCCGGCGTCCCCAAGGCCACGGCAGAGGCTGTGGGCAGTTGATGACAGGGCAGAGCGGTGACTCACAGCACGGCTCCTTGAGCTGCCAGCTGGGCTGAGCGGCGTCCACACACAGACAGCGGGAGAATGTCACTGACCGCATTCACCAGGGAAACCCCAGGGTATTTCTCCATCACCTTACTCTGCTTTCCTAGTATTTGCAGCAGTTTCCAAATTTCAACCACTGGGAATGTGACAGGCTGCTCAGTGGCTCCTGTAGTCTGGCTGCCCCAGTGCATTGTTGTGTTGTTAACCATGTGGGGTCCATAACTTGGGCAAAAATTTAGCTGAATCTGATGCGTCTTACCCTGTTGCTAAAATAATCTGTGTAAGCAAAGTTTAAAACAAAACAGAAGTTGTAAACTAGTCTGCAGATTCGACAGGCTCTTTGTTAGAAACTTGGATCATAAGTACATAGAAGTATTTACAGCGTTGTAAAAGATTTCAGACTACCTGACTTTCAGGTCCTTGGACCCAAAGTCACTGTCTGCAGTAGTCTTGAGATAATGGGATTCGTAAGTCCTGACTGGTACTGACAGATACTCCAAGCATGATGCGGAGGAAGGGGAAGGTAAGTGCAGGGTCTAGAGCAGACAGGCGGTGCTGTTCTCTGCTCCATGCCCTGCCTAACAGGGCCATCTCGTTACTGTCATTAATTGACTGCACATTGAGAGGCCCATATTGCACATTCCCCAGGCAGCAGATCCAAAACACAAACCAACTTCCACATTCTAATCTATGTCAAAGTGTCTGGGAGGTGCAGGATCTCTCTCCAGGGCTCCGTGGGGCAGGGACAGGGAACAGCTTCTGGCCCCCGTTTTGTGTGGCCGGAGGTTCACCTCTCACACCGTCAGGGGCCTGGGTGACCTGCTTGGTACCCGTGGGGTGTGGGAGCGAGGGGACAGTTTGTGCTGCTGGAGGAGGCCCCTCCGTTCCAGCACAGCAGCTGCTGCTCCTCCATCCTGCCCTGGTGCAGGTAGCGGTGTGGGTGTGTGCTGCAAGGAGGAGGAAGGCTTTGGCTGTTGGGCTGCATCTTCTGCTCAAACAGCTGGGAAACACCCTGGTAAAACAGCAGCAGGTGACACACAGCCATGGCACCTTGCTGCTCCATGTTGTCCTCCCCAATCACCTTCTCTTTCTTCCTTCCTGAAGCGGCGGCCGGATCATCACCCTGGAAGGAAGAGGCTTTGAGCTGGTCCAGAACGTGTCCATGGTGGTCCGTGGCATCGGCAGAGAGCAGACGGTGGGTGTTCCTGCTGGGTGTCACTCGGTAGCTGGGAGCAGGGCTGCATGCCCGTGTTCAGGGTGTGAAGCTGAGGCACCAGCCCGTGTTCAGGCTGAGCTGGGAGCGAGGGTGAGGCTGTTACCATCGTTAGCTCAGCTGAGCGACAGGCCTCATTTGTGCCCACGCAGTGATTGTTGTTATCAGCTGTGTTTTGGGTGCTGTCAGTGTGCCTGACAGTGCTGCCTGTCTGGCTGGGGGCCCTCAAAGTGTCTTTTTTTTGATGTGCGTTCCCTCTGCTGTTTCCAGAGCTGTAAGGTTCACACCGACGCTGTGATCACCTGCCCCTCTCCCGCTGCCTCCAACACCACGGTGGGGAGCAAGCCGGCGCCCGTCGACTTCTATCTCAACGGCCGCCGCTACGCGGACGCGCGCCTGGCGCCGGACGAGGAGCTGTACCCCGAGGAGGCCCTGCGCCTCAGCAAGTTCAGCATGGAGTACTATGCCGACCCCCAGTTCTCCACCGCCAAGAAGGAGAAGTGGATCAAGCACCACCCTGGCGAGCCCTTAACCCTGGTCATACACGTAAGAGAGTGGCACAGTGACTGGACACAAGTGCAGGAGGGAGACGGGGACGGCTGCAGAGGGGATGCAGGAACAGGCAGGAACAGGCAGTTCTTGCTCAGCCACTGCACCAGCACCAGGAGACACAGCCTGGCCTGGGGTGCCCTTTGAGCCATGACGGCAGAGCCGCGTTTGAAGGATGTGATAGCAAGAAGCTAAATAAAATACTGAACGTATGAAAAAGAGCAAGAATGCGCTGGCCTGAAATCAAGCAGGTACTCCAGAAGGTCCTGACAATAGATATTTATTCCTGGAGAAACAGGTCACGCATTCTTCTCTTTTGGCTACTGAATTCAGCTCAGTTAACAAGGAAGTCGTGGTACAGCAGCCGAGTGGCTTGGACAATGCGCAATAGTCATTGAAACGCCATTGTTCACTGCAGGATATCCTCACGGGCTGCACTGTGCTTGAGAAACACAGCCCCTGTTCTCAGGCTCGCAGACGCGTCCCCTGGCTGTCTCCTCCGCTGCACATCCTTCCCCTCCCAGGTGGGCGCTCAGATTCTTATCTGTGCTGCACAGCCAGGCCAGATCAAAAGCAGATTTTTCCAGGTTCCACGAGGGGCTCGCTCGTCCTGTGCCCCATGCTGAGTGAGGAATGGGAAACAGGAAAATGGGGAATGGCCTGGTTCTGGGTTTCCTGTGGAGTGCTGGAAAAATGTCCTTGGAGAGGGAGGATGCCCCTAGGTCTGAAAAACAGCAGGGAATACAGAAAGTAAAGCAGGAAAATCTGTTGCAATTCTGACTGCTGCTCTAAAGACTGACATCCTGATTCTATTTTTGTCATTAGAAAGAGCCTGACAGCCTGGGCCTGGAAAGCACTGAGTACCAAGTGAAAATTGGCCTGATCTCGTGCGAGATCCAGATTGTTTCAGACAAAGTCATCCACTGCTCCATCAACGAGTCCCTGAGCACCTCGGAAAGACAGTTGCCCGTGACGGTGAGTGCCAGGAGCCCCCGTGCTGCGAGCGTGGGCAGGGGGTCCCCGTTGCAAACCCTGCATGTGGAGTCAGCTCTGTGCACGGGCAGGACCGACTGGCATGCTCCCCACAGCCCCGCAGAAGGATGGCAGAGGACAGACAGACGGTGGACAGAGCAGGCTGTGCTCGCGGCTGTCCCCAGGGCGGCTCGCCAGCGCGGTGCAGGTGTGGTTGGTGTCGGCGCTGCCCGGTGTCACGGGGGAGCTGCCACACTCTGTCACAGGCACCGGCAGCTGCCGGCAGAGTCACGGTGCTGCGGCTGGGTTGGGAGTCTGTCAGTTCTGGTAAAGCTGTGAAATCCCAGGCATCTGAGTCTGTGTCACTTGCAGTAATTCCCTTTCTGGCCCTTGTGAGATATGGTTGGGGATTTCCATACAGTTTTTGGTCAGCTGGGCTCCTGCTGCCAGCAGAAGAGCTACAAGTGGCCGTGAGAACCTGATCCTGACCCTTTCCAGGCTGCAAAAAGCCCCTGGCTGGAGACAGGTCCCTGTGGCGTGGCCAGGGAGGGCAGGAGGAGGACACAGGGCTGGAAAGTGTCCTGGTGCTTCCCAGGGGCTGCTGCTCTGTCACTGTGGAGATTTCAGTCTTCAGGGCTGTTGTTCATTCTCCTTTCTGCAAAATTCACAATACTGTGTTACTGTCCTTTTTTCCATAGAGGGCTTGACTCACTGCTCTTCTCACCCTGAGTTTCACACATGTGGTATGCAGCACGTTGCCACACAGGGACGTGGCGATGGCTCTTTGTATCTGGAGAGAAAATGTCTCTGTTTCCATGGTCTGAGGCCCTGCAGCCCCCTCCCCGTCCATGTGTTAACAGAGAATCGGTGGAGCCAGCAGCATGGGCAGGGAGGAGGAGGAGGGCTGGGGATGGAGACAAGGCTGTGCACTCGTGCTTGCTAGAAGAGAGGCACGAAGATGTGCCACCAGTTCAGTGACAGGGCTGTCTAGTTTGCTGGTTACAGTCTGTCATGGATGAAATTCTGTTGCAAACTGGAAATACGGAAATGCAGAAGTAGCAGAATTTCCCAAGTCATTTAAATGGAAATTTTATATAGGGTAATTTTGGTTTAAGTGAGAACTGAGAAACAGGGAAATCCCTTTGGGGAAGAAAAGGAATTTATGAGTTTGCTGGTATTGGTTTGACAAAAAACATTCAGGGCAGTGCCCTACTAGGTCCCTAGGAAGCAGGAGAATGATACCCAGCCCTGAAGTATCACATAGGTGTTAGGAGCGTACCAGCAGTGAGAGTGCAGCTAAATCATCCTGTGCTCAGGTCCGTGTGCACTCGTTAAACCTCCTACATGGTTTGAGTTATCACCTGCTGGCCGTTCCATAGGCAGCAGCTACCTTTGAGCTGTGCTGGCGCGGGTCGGTCCTGCGCAGCGGTGCCCCCGACCACGGCCAGGACAGCCCGGGGGCTGCAGAGCCCTCCCTGCTGCTGCAGATTCCTCTGCTGAGCCGAGATGGCTGTTGTTGTTGTAACTCCCCAGTTTGTTCTTGTTTAGACGGTAGAGCTCACATCTGCAGTGATCAGAGCACAGAACAGCCCTTTGAAACGTGGCTGGCTCTTGGTCTTAATTCTGACTGTGATTTTGAGTGTGCCTGTTCTGTGGGGTGTTTTGGGGCCAGGTCCGTGTTACTGAGTTGCACAGGGCAGCAGGAGCTGTGTGTGGAGAGGAGCTTGAAGATGAGGCTCCTGAGCATACCCGTGTTTGGGGGTCACTTTCAAGTAGCTCTTTGGACGTGCCTACCAGTGCATCTGGAGCTTGATTTTGGTCTAGTTTAGTACTGAGGGGATCCCGTTCACAATGCGGGGTTCAAGGGCTCAGATTTCTGGGTGGGATGGAGCTGTGCGCTGTGTGCTGTGCACTGTGCATGTTTGATGCATGGATGTGGTGGGAAGGCTCTGCTTGTGGCACTGCTTTGTCCCAGCTGCTGAGAGCTGGCTGTAATTGAACCACAGCGTGCACCTGTCCTGGAGGTGCTCCATGACACAGGTGTAACCATAAGATTATTCCATCTCTTTCCTACTTCGTTTTGATTTTTTGCTCAAGTTTTTCTCACTTCTCAGTTCTTGAGAGAACTGAAACTTGCATTTCCAGAAGCTAAAGACTTGCATGGTCATGAGTTTTCCTTATCAGATGATGCTGTCGAACTGTTTCATCCCAGGCGCCTAGAGAACCATTTATAAACAGCAGCGAGTAAACACTCCAGCCGGCCTGTGACGTGTGCTGGCCTCTTCCCTGCTGGTCAGGAGACCCAGGGACTGAGCTTGAGTGGCTTGTGCTTGGTGTCACAAGCAGTATGGGTTGGGAGCAGAGCCAGCACCCCTGACACCCAGCCCACTGCTTTAGCTGCAGCATCGTTTCTTTTCTCTGGCCTCATTATTATTTTTTTCCCCTTACTTTATTTGTGTTTCAAAGATTTTAAAGTTTCCTTACCCTCCTTCTGAGTGGCAGCAGTTCTGCTTTAGGAGGAGGAAGCAGAGTGCAGCTGCGATTCAAAGGCCGTCCAGAGGCACAAGAGTCGGGAGATTAGTGGAAGTGATTTTCTAGTTGAAGCAGAGCAGGCAGTGCTATACGGTACAGCGAACTCTCCAGGAAAGGGTTCTTTTGTGCTTGGGATGGGTACAGTGGGGTCGTGGCACAGGCTGGAGCCTGTGGCTCTGCCACCAAAGCCCTGGTGTGGGCACCACCGTGGTGCCACAGCCTGCCGGCAGCTGGGCTGGGGTTTCACCCGAGCACGTGGGAAGGGAGTTGGGCTCTTTTGGGACACACAGAGTCCCCGAGGTGCAGCTGTGACAGAAACAGCCTGGGGCAGCACGTCCTCGGGCTGCTGAGCGCTGCCCGAGCCCCGTCCCTGCTCAGCTCCGAGCGCTTGGCACCGCGCCGCTCAACTCCTGCTTCTCCTCCTCTCAGATCCAAGTGGGGAAGTTCAACTACACGATTGCGATGCTGCACCTCGGGGGAGGAGAGACCGCAATCATCGTCTCCATCGTCATCTGCAGCATCTTGCTGGTGCTCTCTGTTGTAGGTAAGGGGACAGAATGAGGAGTTCTGGCTGTGCCGAGAGTTTTGCTCTCAGGGTGGAGATGGTTCACTCACATGTAGGAAACCTCTGAGTGCTGCAGTTGTGCAGGATGTGAACCTCAACCTGTGTGGGTACAGCAAGGAGCTGCTCATCTTTGTATGGGACCAAGGTGGCACCCGGGCTGGAAGTGTCCTGCAGCACGGAGCTTGTAGTTCAGCTGTTATCAGAGCCCGCGGTATTTATAAACATACCCTTGCCCACCAGCACTTAGTAGTTGCTATGATACAAATACAGAGGGTGTGAGGAACCGGTCTAGGACTCGTCCTAACCTGAACAGGGCTGGCTCATAAGCGTGGCTGTCCCGGGTCCGGCCAGCCCAGGTCCTGGCGGCGGCGGCAGCTGGTGACAGATGCCTGGCAAAGAGTGTGGAGGACAGAGCGGGCTCCTGCGCTGCAGGGCTGGAGCAGGCACGGCCGTTGGCTCGCTCGCTGGAAGCTGTGCAGCACACCTGCGTCCTCTGGCTGGGCCATCTTCTCATCACATGCCCAGAATGACTGTGCAGCGAGAAGCCTCTCAGTTCACAGCAAATGAGGTGTTTCTAATAGGGCTTTAATTTATTTTTAATAAAGGTTGTAATGCACACTATTTATTAAATCCACCACCCATCATTAGAAACATATTTCTGGAGGCACAGGAAGACTGTCAGACACAAATACTGTAGTACAGGTGGTAAATGTCTTAAAATCTGTATTCATTAATCAGCTGGAATACATTAATATACAGTAAAGCTGAATATAGACAGCCCAGACCTAAATTGAAGATGACAGATACAGCATGATCGTTAAATTCCAGCTGGTTTTACTTATTTACAGATAATCAACAACTGCCTGATCAGATACCAGTCTTGTTGTGGGTGTTAAACCCGTGCTGAGTTGAGCTTTCTGCACCCTGTCAGCAGAGGACCGCTCTGGTCCCGCTGCAGCTGCTCCTGACGCCCCGGTCCAAAGGCTTCTTCCCTTTCCCTTTTCCAGCTCTCTTTGTGTTCTGCACAAAGAGCCGCAGAGCAGAGCGCTACTGGCAGAAAACCCTGCTCCAGATGGAGGAGATGGAGTCGCAGATCCGGGAGGAAATCCGCAAAGGTGAGTCACGGTGCGGGCCCCGGGGAGGAGCTGGGACTGGGAGGAGATGCTGGAATAGCAGGGGTGGAACCCTTCACCTTCTGCTGGGTAGAAGTTTGTAGGATTATTTGGAGGGGAATTTCTGTCATCGCCTTTGGGCTTCAGCCGGGTTTGTGAGCGAGGCTGGGTGGCTGTGCCGTGTCCCGCTGCCTGCCCTGGCCAAGCCACCGATCTCCAGTGCCTCTGGTCTCCCTGCCTCGGGGCTCATGGCCTGTGGCAGTGGCAGTGGTTGTGTGACGGCCACGCTGATCTCTGGTGTGTTTTATGGCTGGGTGCAACAACAGTTGCAGCACGCTCCTGGAGCGATGGGAGCAGCAACCCCAGTGTCTGCAGCGGCTGTCCCCGCCGTGGTGACAGCAGTGCGGGCAGATGTCCCCGTCCCGCGGAACTGCCTGGGGCTGTTCTGCTGAGGTGGGAACGTTCCGTGTCAGTGCTGTGGGACGGCACGTGCAGTGCTGGTGGTTAAACCCTGACGGTATCTGCTCCTCCTTGAGAAAACCCCATGCCAGCCCACTCGAGGCAGAGAGGAGACCTGCCGCGGTTGTCGGTGCCAGCCTGCTGCTGTCTCAGCTGGGGGAGTGCCCGGGATCTTACCATCTGTGGGTCTCTTCTTGTAAGGTTTTGCGGAGCTGCAGACAGACATGACAGACCTGACCAAGGAGTTAAACCGCAGCCAGGGGATCCCGTTCCTGGAGTACAAGCACTTTGTCACCCGGACCTTCTTCCCCAAAGTAAGGCGGCACCGCGTTTCACAGGCACCCAATAGCTCCTGCATCCTCCCTAACTGCATCAGGGCCCTGCTTTCCCTCTGCTGAAGGCCTGTTATAGTGTAACAAAACCATTCCACTGTTATATATTTAGTTGTCATGTATTTCAACCTCAATTATCATCAAAAGTGGAGCCGCAGCTCCTGAGTTGTGAAGGGAGGTTGGGTTTGCTGGCACAGGACGGGAGCCCAGCGGCACGGTCCTGGGAGCGGCTCTGGCTCGCCCAGGCGATGCCCTGGACACCCTGTTCTGAAAGCGCACAAAGCACTGGGGGTTGCCCCTTCCCCAGGGCCCATGTCACCCCAGTGTCACCCCAGTGTCACCTCAGTCCGTTCAGCTGGGGCTGAAGAATGTTCCATGCAGCGTGCCACCAAGCATTCCCGGCGGCTCTGCCCATCCTCAGGAGCTTGCTGGATCGTAGAATCATAGAATGACAGAATGATAGGCTGTCTCTGTCTCCCTTTTCTCTCCTGTGCCGAAGGCTGGGCGCGCGGTGCTCCCGCTCAGAGGCCCCGGGGTGCCCAGTCCCGCTCTGTCTGCCCAGGCTGCTCTGTGGCTGCAGCAGACGCGCCGGTGCCGTAATTCCCATCACCGGCTGCTCCGCCGTGTTGCTCTGCGCCCTGAACAGCGGCTGTATTTCACCCCCGAGGCAGCTGTATTTCAGTGCTGAGGAGTGAGATGATGATTTATGGCTGCGGAGTGTTTCATTAGTAGTTATTACTCAGGTTTTTAAGTCATCCAGTCTCTATATATCTGCACGCTACAGTCTTTAAGGTTCAGGCTGCTATGTGAATGTTAGAGACTTAAACATTTTTCCCATCTGTTTCAAAAGTTACATATGTTAAATCACCCAGTACTGCTCTATTTTGACTTAGTCTTCTATAATGCTTTCTCTTCTGGGATTTTTCTAGCTGTCAAGTTAGTCTATTTGCAGTCTCCCTACCCTAACAGCCTCGTGTCTGTGCAGACATCTGCCTCCCCCCATTCTTGTGGTGCTTGCTCATTCAAGAGACTCTTGCAAAGCGTTTAAAGGCTTCGTAAGCCACGCCAGTGCGTTTCTCCATGCTGGGTGGTCCTCATCCCGATGACACGTCTCTCTGCCTCGCTCCCGGGCGGTGCGCGGCGCACGCGGAGGTCCGGCCGCTGCAGCCGCCGTCCCCTAACGCTGTGCTTGCTCGCAGTGTTCCTCGCTCTACGAGGAGTGCTACGTCCTGCCGGCCCCGCAGCTCGGCTCCCAGGTGGGCTCCCAGGTCCAGGAAACGCACCCGCTGCTGGCGGGGGAATGGAAAGTGAGTAACCCACTAACCAAACAACTGCTCGGGTGGTTGCTAACCAGACTGGCGTGTGCTGACAGTGCCGCGCGTTTTCTTGTGGTGCCGGGGGGATGCTTTCACTCAGAACAATTAGCACAGAGCAGCATCGGCTCAGCTCTGGCTGGTCGCAGAGGTGGCTCTGTGGATCTGTTCTCACACGAAGGAGCTCTGGCCCGGGATCCTCGCTGGCTCCACTGTGCGCTTTTCTTCTGAGTGCGCCGTGTTGTGTGTCGCTTCAGTGCTACACGCAGTGAGATTTCTCCCACGCATGGGCTCAGTGAAAGCTGCTCGTGTCCCAGAGCTGGGTCTCATGTGGACAAGGTTGGAATTGAAGAATCAGAGTCACTCTGCTCTAGTTTGCCAACATCCATCTCATAGCAGGGAGCCCAAAACTGGCCCCGGAGCTTCAGGTGGCCTCCCAAGTGCTGAGCAGAGAGGAATGGTCACTGTCACTGCCCCGCTGGCCGAGCTGCTTCTGCTCCAGCCGCAGCTGCGGTCGTGCCCTCACCAGGATAGACCTGAGTCAAGCAGAGGGAGTGAAGAGTCTCCAGCGGGTACCTGTGCCTTCGGCAGGGACATCTGGCAGGCAGGAAGGGTAAAAGCTGGAGGAGAACAGCAGGGAGGGGTTTTCTCACTCTGTTTTCTACTTTTTTCTTTAGATCCCTGAAAGCTGCAGACCCAACATGGAAGAAGGAATCTCGCTGTTCTCCACCTTGCTCAACAACAGGCACTTTCTCATCGTGTTTGTCCACGCTCTCGAGCAACAGAAGGACTTTGCTGTTAGAGACAGGTATGAGCTTCAGAATCAAAGACCCGGCAGCCAGAGGAGACTGATTTATTCCTTACCTGTGAATAATCCAGCCTGTGCCTGGAGCCCTGCATTTCTATTGAAGGTTGAGTTATATTTGCCTCCCACTTTTCTATTAGAAACGGATGGCCATAAACCTCGGTCATCCTGAAGAGCACCATAAGTGTGACTGGCTTGTGTTTGCGTCCCTGGACGCTTGGGTTGCCAGCGAGAGGGTACAAGCTGATCTGAGGTCCTGCAGCAATGAAAGGGGGGGTTGAAGTTTTAACACCTTTGAGAAGGCTTATGGAAATTGTCTGAAATGCTGCCTTTGTGTTTTGGGATTTTTTAGTGCCAGTTGGTGGTTTAGTCCTGTTAATTGGTGCTCGAGTCATAGACAATTCTGTGTTTCAGATGTAACCTGGCCTCCCTGCTCACTATTGCATTACATGGGAAACTGGAGTATTACACCAGCATCATGAAGGACCTCTTGGTGGATCTAATAGATGCATCAGCTTCCAAAAACCCCAAGTTGATGCTGAGGAGAACGGAATCCGTTGTGGAGAAGATGCTCACCAACTGGATGTCCATCTGCATGTACAGCTATCTCAGAGTAAGAGAACCAGATCACTGTGTGCGGCGGTTGATGAGGGGTGTGGGTGACAGCTGGGGACCTGGGGACCTGCTGGCACTGCCACGTGAGTGGTCACTGATGGCTGGTGAGCTCCAGTGCATTGAAAGGCCCAAATGTGGAAAAGCAACGTGGGGTTCAGTTGCTTTTCCACTTCTGCCTGGGGATGTGGTGAATGAGACTTTGCGTCAAGCCTTTCCTAAGGCTGGAGCCTGAGAAGAGAGCTGTGGGGGAGCTGAAAAATAACCAGAATGGCTTGAGGTTTTGGAAACGGCTCCAGTTATGTGTTGTTCTCTCTGACCAGCTTGTGCAGCCACACTGGTGATCGCCAGCGGGTTCAGCGTTGTCTGGCCTGGGCGCGGAGCCCCGGCCGCGGGGGACGGTGCTGCTGGGGGACGGTGCTGCCGGGGCTGCCCTGTGCCGGTGCCCGTTCGTACGGCGGCTCCTGGCGCAGGAGTGTCCTCGTGGTCCCACGCTGGCCAGGCGGGTCTCAGAGGAGACGGGGGTGTCTGTCCCAGAAGCCTGAGGGTCTCCCAACAGTAATGAAAGGGAACATATTTGGCTTCTGAGAGCACATCAGCAGTCCATCTGCTCAGTGCTTTATCTCCAACATTTGCCAATTCTGCTTGGAGTTTCCCAGAAGAATTGAGCAATAACTTAATTGATTCCATGGCAGTTAATTGGAGGACACCCCATTATACCCACAGGGGAGAGCCTGGAAAAAAGCCTTTGAAAAAATCTCTTTTCCCAAAGTGTTTGCTATAGCCACAGAAGCAATGCTGTATTGTCCTCATACGTATCATAATGTCTTCTGATCCCAGCTGATGAGCACTTTTTGTCCTAAGGCCCATGGTTTTGTAGTTCATAATCTTTCATTTTAGCTCACATAATTAGCCAGTATAATGAAAGAAAAGTTAAAGGAGCGAATGAGGATGGCTGTGCCGATGCAGCACGGCTATCCGGCCTGTAAGAGCAGAAAAGAGTGAATTAGTGAATTTTTTTTAATCTTCATTTTTTGTGCCTGTAGTTAAACCATTGGAGAAAAAAAGTGCTGAGCTCTCCTTTTGGAGAGTGGAGACCACATGTGAGGCATCTGATCCAGCTCTGGTCTGTGCTAAAAATGGACATTGTGCAAGAAGGCTTTCTTGGGGAAAAGGAAAAAAAATAGAGGAAAAAGAGATGGGTCTTATCACGCGGGCCTGAAGACTTGGGCACGTTACAAAGCTAATTAATGATGAGGAGCTCCGGGAGCGCTGGCGTGCTGCCCTGCCCCGGGGGGTGCCTGTCACCCTGGGCTCGTCCAGGGCCGGTGACAGGGCCAGTGACACAGCCGGTGGCCGTCCCTGCAGCCAGGGCGGTGCGGATGGTGCTGGTGCGGCCATGGGGAGAGGTTCCTTGGCATGGTAACGTCACCCGCCGGGTGTGCAGCCCCATCTTGCTGGTGTGCTCAGCCGGAAGCTCTGGTGGTGAGGCCGTCACGGCACATTCTGCTGCAGCCCATTTCCCACCTTGGAAAAGCAAATGGTTTCCGTACTAGAGCACGAGAAAGAGTTGGTTTCCAAGAGGCTTTCACATAGCATGTGCTCAGCAGTGAGGGATGAGGGGGGACCTGATCAGAGGAGAACCCATGCTGCCTGCTGAAATACAGCCGAGGAGGAGGGTTGATCAGACAGGACTGTCCGGAGAGCCCTTTGAGCGTGCCGGGCGGGCACGAGCTGGGCTGTGCAGGGCACGGGGTCTTGGTGCGGAGCGGCAGAGCTGGGACCTGCCCCACCGCATGAGGGTGCGGAGCCGCTGCGGTCAGACAGACGGCACCTCCGTAATGCAGCTGGTTCCAGCTCAGCGCTGCGATTTAAACCCTAGCGATAGTCAAACGCGTCCCGTGTGCCTTGCGTTCCTCTGGATCAAACTCTTGTTGCCCTCCGAGAGGCATTTCTTGGGTAAAAAAG
Source organism: Pampusana beccarii (assembly GCA_013399365.1). Lineage (NCBI taxonomy): Eukaryota > Metazoa > Chordata > Aves > Columbiformes > Columbidae > Pampusana > Pampusana beccarii. Next base: position 266,842 of record VWYH01002298.1, on the reverse strand, counting down.
CAGGCTGCCCGCCTGCCCATAGCACTGCTCTGTCAGACGTGTGATGATGGGTCTGGTTTTCATTCCTGAATTATCCCCATTAATCACAACGTCTATTCGAAACAGCTGCTGCGAAGGTCCCTGCCATTGTGCAGTGGAAAAATTCCAAGTGCTTGTATTTTCCCTTGTAAGTCAGCGCTACATGCTCAAAACATTTGTTTCGTATTAATGCTCTGCCTAACAGTCCGTCCATTTGTGTTTTGGGGGAAAATGATTTGAAGGAGCTGTCTTCAGCTGGGAAGGACTGCTCTCGTGGTGGGGTGCGCAGGGACCCGGGGGCGCTGCCGTCCCCGCGCCGGCGCTGGTGGGAGGACCCGCTCGGTCGCAGCGGCTCGCTGCTCAGGACTGCGTTCAGAACAAAGCGCAGCGTTGCACCATCGATGCACACCTCTGTTTCTGCGCAACTGAGTGAGAGTAGTAGATAAAATGATCCATGCCTGTGTTTTCTGCTACAGCTTTGATGAAAACTGCTGAAGAAAACGAAGCCTTCCCCATGAGGTACCATGTTACTGTTGTGCCTGGCCTCTAACAGGATCAGGGCACCAAGAGTTAAAGGAACATTAAGGTCCTGGAATTCAGCTTTTAGGTCAGGTCCAAGCTTCCCAAAGCTTTGTGTGGGGGATGGAGCTGAGGTTTGTTTCTTCACAGAATGCAAATAGGTAATCATCCCAAAACTAGCAGGCACTTGGGATAAGCAGCTGTTTTCTGTGCTTTTCCCACCCCAGCCTCACCAAGACGTTTTGGAAACGCCTTTGCCGTGTTCCTGGGAGGACATCTCTTAACGACTTGTCAGCCCTGTTAATAGGGCAGCAACATGTGAATCCACTCTGTGCTCTAAACCCTTTTTTTTTTCCCAAGCATATAAAACCCAAGCCCTCCCACGCTCGTCGTGCGTGAAGCAGTTCAAGTCATGCCAGCCTGAGCTGTGCTTTCCATTACTGCAAAGTTATTTGAGTGCCCTGGGTAGCTTTAAGGGCCCATAACAGTTCAGTCAAAAATGAAAATGAAGTCTCATTAAAATACATCCACAATAGGAGGAAAAAAGGCCCCAGACTGTGTTTTTTTAAGTATTTTTTTGTCCTGAATCAGCACTGATCTCTTCTAGTTAAACTTCCTTTCTCCCAACTAGCCAAGTCCAAAGACAGTTTTGATTCGTTTCCAGATGAGTTTTACGAACAATGCTTGTGGTTTCCAAGTTTGCCATTTTATCTCTAGTCCCTGCCTGCCAGCCCGTCTTTCCCCTCTTTGAAATTTGCTGTCTGATTAGCGCTTTTGCAGATTTCCATAACATTCCACAGTTCCTGAGCCCGAAAGCCAAAACAGAAATAGCATCTCGCGGGCGCAGCGCTGTCGTTATTTCCCGCACGGATTATTTCCGGCTGATGCTGCTCGTTCCCGCGTCGGCGGCTCCGAATCGCTCCCCGGGTGCCCCGTCCCGGCAGCCGTGCCCGGCGGGAAGGAGCCCAGGGTCGCCCCGACCTGCGCAGCCTGGGCCGCTTTCAAGCCTGCAGAGCTCCTGTCTGAGCAGGACTCACACGTTTATCTGGTTTTGCAGGCAGCGTTGTAGCTGTTGGCAGCCCCTCGCCTCTCGCTCGTGGCCAGAGCTGCCCACGGGGACGGGGCAGGGTCCAAACCCCTGAATTCAGCCCGGTTTTGTCCCTGTGTGTGCTCACACACCCCGACACAAAGAGTCCCTGTTCAGCAGAGCCAGCGTCAGGGTTTGTCACGGCCGGGCAGGGTCAGCGTGGCAGCGCCACCGGTCGCGTCGCTGTTTGGGGGAGGCAGGTGCTGCAGCCTGGGCTGTGCCAGCACCGTCCCCTCGCCTCCTGTCTCGTCCTCCTGCCTGTGGCTCAGAACTCACTCCTCTGTGTGTCTGCTGACACTTTCTCCCCACTGCCCGCAATCCTCCGCCTCTCCGCATCCCCACGACTTCACGTCTGTCTCCGCTTTCCGGACGCGGTTGCCTTTCTCGGTTCCAGGGCGGCTGCTGTGCCGCTGAGCCCGGTTTGTGCTGCGTGCCCAGGAGGAGCGCTGCGGGACGGCCTCACGCCCGCAGAAGGCCGAGGAGCTTCCCCGTGCTCATGAAGAGCTGCCCTCGGAAAACGAAGCGGCTGCGCCGCCGGCGCAGATGGCGCGTGCCCACCCACAGCCCTGCTGTAGCGGCTTATCGGCAACTGCGCTGAATGCAGCCGAATCAAAATCGACATCAAACTAATTGCTTTAGCAATTATAAGGCAATTAGAATAAAAGAATCACCAAGTCTTAATTAAGAAGCAGATTGAACAGGATTTAGCAGCTCCTAGCTGAGAAATATCAAAATCACTCGATATCTGTTGTCTTGAGTAGGATTTCAGATGGCAGGAATGTTTGTGCAGGGTGTGTGATGCTCAGAAAGTACATAAATGTGCAATAATTTGCACTTGCCTCATTGGAAGGAAATGGCACATGAACGGCAGGGAGAATGGGATGTACTCCAGTACTGAGAAGTTTCTTAAGAAAATAGCTTATGTTTGACTTGCACATCAGCGTAGCAGACAGAAGTGGATCAGAAATCTGGCATTAAACCGTGTAGCTGAACCGCATCGCAAATAGCTGGTCCCTGTTACGTTTTTTGTTTTCATTGCAGCAGTGTCACAATTCACCTCTCCTGCAAGATGCAGTTTGATGTGTGAGGAGTTAAATGTCGTGTTTGCTGTGGCATGGGAACAGCCGTTGACCCTGATCCTCCCTGCTCCGCTGCGATGGGGCTGTGTTGTGCTCTGAGCAGAGGGCTGGCTTCCATGGCTTCCAATGGAAACCATGCAGCACAGCGAGGAGTTCAGCTGATGCCTTCATGAGAAAGCCGGGCACCAAATATCTCTGTAGACCTGGATTTTTGTGCACATCAGCCCCATCCTTGTGCTGCTGAGTGCAGCCTGTTGTACAGTATGCACTGTCAGATTGCAGGAAGTGTCTCTGTACTGGAGCGTGCCAGATTCTCCCTGAAGTTCATGTGTAATTTCACATGTAAATTAATGCACATTTCTATTTTGCTGAGCGTTGTGCATGCGCGTACACTCTCAGCACAGAGATGCATATGTCCAGAGCTCCTGAGCAGCTCTGCCCGCGGGCAGCAGGCCTGGCACAGCCCGCGGTGGCAAGCACAGCCCGCAGTGCTCACTGCAGAACTTGGACGGGCTGTGTTGGTGCTGACAATCACGGCTCTCCCTCCCCAAAAATCGCCTGCGGCTGTTGTCGGCTGTTATGTCCTCTTTCCCATCTGTGCTGTTACATTGCCACAAGTCTGAAAACGTCTGAGCAGCCTCAAGGAGAAGCTGGTGGGAGCTGGGGTGGCGGCACGGAGCAGTCCTGGACCGGTCCCACGTCCGCTGCACAGAGGCACACCAGGGTTTGCACCTCGGTGTCCCCGCGGAGCCCGTCCCCACTGTTACCACCACCAGCTCTGGTTTTCTCACCTGCTCTTTCCTTCCTGCAGGAGACTGTCGGGGAGCCGTTCTTCCTGCTCATCTGTGCCATCAAACAGCAGATCAACAAGGGGTCCATCGACGCCATCACGGGGAAAGCCCGGTACACGCTCAACGAGGAGTGGCTCCTGCGGGAGAACATCGAGGCCAAGCCCAGGGTGAGTGCCCACCGCCCGGGGGCTGGCATTGCATGTCCCGGCAGGGCGGTTGTGCAAACAGCTGATTTGGTACTTGTGCAGGTGCAATAGCCGTGTAAATGATACACCCACCTAAGCACACGACTGCAGAACAAGGCTTGTGATGTTTGTTTTCATGTCCAGCCCTTGTGGGTCACCTGAGTACCTCAGGTTAGGGGCGGAGGGAGGTAAGGAAACTCGTTCTGCTGTATTCAGAGAGTTAAAGGGACATGTTTACCATTCCCGGCGAAAGAGCATCTTCAGGAGCAGCGGGAAGGCGCTGGCTGCAAAGCTGAGGGCTCTGCGCAGGCTGCTGCAGAAATGGTGCTGAAAAGCGGTTCTGAGAACGGCTCCTGTGGGAACAGGGCAGGCCAGGGCTGTGCGTGTGAAGGGCTCCGCTCCCCCCGTCGCTGACACAGAATTCAGCAAACGCCTTTCCAGGGCCTGGGTCAAATCGTGCTTTCAGTTCCCTGGCATGAATCTGGAACGGCTTCAGTGCAGCCGGTGGGTTACCCCAGATGTGCATCACCATAACTCAGAGCAGGTTCAGGCTCCACATCCTCTGCAGATTCCTGTTACCAATTGACCTGTAAACGCACAGCACAGAGTGAGGGGTTAGCAGCAGGGCGCAAAGTATTAGCTTTCTCGGCAGAAATGGTAACTTCGTAAGTCTGAGCAGGAGAAATGCGACTGCTTCCTACTTTCTTTGCAAGAAGATAAGCATAAGCGAACAGGGGATGTTGGAGGAAGGAGATCAATGCAGGGTTAGTGCTAACTCACTGGCAATCCCCCCCACTGCTGGTAACTGAACTCTGCTTTAAAAAACACCTGCACAATACACAATGTGAAAAAAAATCTTCATTTAGTGCTATGGAAAAAATTGGACTTCATCCGTGCATTCGCATTGTTCTCGTGGTCAAGGATGCCGAGCATGTGTCTTGATACTTAAAAGCAGAGTTTGCAGAGGGGCCTCCAGGCTGTGAAAACCCCAGCTGTAAGTGCCACATGTAGCTGCTTGCTGTGGGGTGGCTCCAGGGCTGTGTCTGCCACCAAATGAAGCTCAGTGTTGTCCTCAGGCCCGGGCACACCACGGGGGACTGGAGCAGAGGCAGAGCTGGGGCTGTCCCAGAGCAAAGCCTGGGCTGGAGGAAGAGGCCACACTTGTGGCGTTTTGGCTTGCAAGGGGAGGAGGCACCTGGGAGAGGGGTTTTTGTAGAAGAGTCACTTTCATTGCCCTGCAGCTTTCTGCGGCACCTGTAGCAGCATCCGGGCATCCCCCCTCGCAGCTGCATGTCCTGCTGTTCACGGTGTTCTCAGCAGGTTCCTGGGGTGCTGGGGGTTGGCTCCAGTGCTGCTGCAGACCCAGCTGGTTTAAACAAAAGAGCTGAGCCCGTTGCGTCAGGGAGAGGCCGAGCACAGAGCCCTGGCAGTCCCATTTGTCACTAGTTGGAGCCAAGAAGCCGAGGTGACTGGTGATGGGGGTGACCTCTCCTCCTGCCCCCAAGGTGGTCTCTGCGTGTCAGGGCTGAGGCCCATTAGTGGGGCAGCCATGGGGAGGCTGTGGCCTTGCTGCCTGCATCCTCCTGGCTCCGTCAACAAACAGGAGCCTTCACCCTCCAAGGGCTGTAAATCAGCGCCCTTCGCTAGCAGGAAAGCACAGGGCACTGCGTTTGTTCATCCTGATCTCCAGCAGCGCGGGGCCCAGCGCGCAGCAGCGAGAGCTGCGGGTGCAGCAGCCTCTGTGGTCCTGGAGAGCCGGCAGAGCCAGGCAGGTCACCCCAACCCAGCCTCTGTCTGCAGAACCTCAACGTCTCCTTCCAAGGCTGTGGGATGGACTCCCTGAGCGTCAGGGCCATGGACACGGACACACTCAGCCAAGTGAAGGAGAAGATTCTGGAGGCCTTCTGCAAGAACGTGCCCTACTCGCAGTGGCCAAGGGTGGAAGACGTCGACCTTGGTAAGGACCAGATGTGTTGGACCAGCCGGTCCTTACAGCGGAGGAAGCAGCTGGTGTTGCCTGGTTGCTCTTGGTGTCTGCCACAGGGCAGCAGGTGAAGCAGCACTGACAAGAGAGCAGGCATCAAGGCAGCCTTGTCCTGAGGGTGGTCTGCAGGAGAGGGTGATGGGCCCAGATCCTTGTGGTCAGGAGGGAGCCGAGTAACAGGAAAGGCACTTTAGGAGAGCCCAAGCTGAGCAAAGGGATGCTTGGACTTGCACCCTTTAAAGCCCATAGTCTTATCTCCAAAACAGGGACCCTCTGAGCCTGCCCATGCCTTGTCAATACATGTCTCACCATAAGCAGCTGTAAGGGAGCCCATGGACTCCTGTCCCGCCATAGATCCGTGTCTGTCATTTATCTACCCAGTGCTCAGCTTCTTATCCTGAAATTTAAAAAGGAGCCCAGCCCAGTGCTGGTGAGAGAAGCCCGTGCTGTCAGTGGTGCCTCCGTGCCACGCAGCGGGCTGTGGAGCCCCAGACCTGGCTGCACGTCCCTCCCCGGGCGGGTATCACCTCTCCCTCCTCTGTGCACAGAGTGGTTCGCCACCAGCACCGACAGCTACATCCTGCGGGACCTGGATGACACCTCGGTGGTGGAGGACGGCAGGAAGAAGCTGAACACATTAGCACATTACAAGGTAACCCTGCCAGGCTGCGGGAAAGCTTTGCTTCCTCGGAGCCTGCCTGGCCCCAGGGGCATGCTGCGGTTCCCCCTCCAAAAACAGGATTATCAGGAACAGGCAGGGAGGTTGCCATAGCTCCGCGAGAGCTTCCGGGGAATAGACATCTGCCCTGGCGAGAAGCTCGTTAATATTGCAACACACTGAAACTAATTAAACACTCTTCATGCAAAACAAGTTATTACTGACAACAGAAAGAGGAGGAAAAAAAGCTCCTATTCCCAACGGCCACCAGCTTAGCTGATTAGTATCACTCTGCTCTTGATCCGTACTCCTGCTGAAATCACTGGCACAATTGTCGCTGCCAGCTCTGAGAGCAGGGGTGGGGATGCCATCGAGGAGCAGAGGCCAAAGGGTGGGGAAATGTGGCAAATCAAATTGTTTTCTCGACCGTTTTTCCTTTTAAACCAGAAGTTCTTCTATGATTTCCATATTCCCAAGTATGCCTGGGAGCATAATCCTCACTGGTCTGTAGCAGTGCACGGAAAATCAAAAATAGAGCTGAGTACTTATTAATATTATTATTAGTGCAGCAGCCATGCTGCAGAGCCCCAGTGCTGGCTCGGTGCCCGCAGCACAGAGCGGTGGCACCGGCCCCACGGTGCAGGCTGTGCCACGCTCCTTCTCCCCTTCCAGGGAAAGGCAGAATGCACCTGCGCAGCGTAACACTCCTTCCTCTTCAAAATACCTGGTGTCGACATCCAAAATGTATCTTGCCTGATTCCTGTCAGATTTGAGAATCTCGCTGTCTTGCATTTGCATTTTAAAGACCATTTCCATGTAGGGCGGTGGCGTCACTGATGGTTTCCAGGCTGGGGAGGGAGCAGGGCAGGCACGGAGGATGTTCAGCAGTGATTGCACCGGTGTCCCCTGGCTCCCGGGGTCTCCGTGGTGCCATCCGTGGCTCCGTGGCAGGCACCTTTAAGCCCAATCCTCATCACCTGCTCTTCCTTCCTCCGCAGATCCCCGAAGGGGCGTCCCTGGCCATGAGTTTGTCGGACAAGAAGGACACCACGCTGAGCAGAGGTAACGTCTCGCCTCGCTTCCCCCTTTGCCGCTGACCGGGCAGGAGCACTTGTGTTTCAGGGGGGAGTCTGGCCAGGCGTGCGCGAGCTGCCAGCCCCTGCCTGGGTGCTGGGCTGTGGTGTCACCAGCACTCACAGATCGCCCCATGGTAGCAGCGTGTTGGGCAGAGCTGGGCCCTTTCCAGCCCAGTTACACATGCAGTTTTCTGTCAGTGTATTTCAAGGTTTCAGGCTGTGCAGAGAGTAAAAGCAGACCAAGGGAGACAAAAATACACATTGAGCAAGGAATTTCAAAGCCCCTCAGGCTGTCTGTGTGGTGGGGGTCCCTGTGCCTGCTGGAACAAGGAGCTATGGCCCTGGTGACCGCGGGCATCGCGGCGCAGGAGTGTCCCTGTGACGATCCTGCTCTTGCTCCCTCTTGGGTGCCTCTTAAAACACCCTTGGGAGACCTCGAGTCCTCCCTGCAGTGCTTCCTGAGGGGCTGCCCATGCACCCCAGAAGGTGATAAACACAACCAACACAAAAATGCTGCGGTCACTTGGGTGGGAACACCTACTCGGCGTTGGGGCTCTTGGGAAAGCAGAACACCTCCTGACACAGAGGGTGTCTGTGGGGGCGGGTTTGGGCCTGACTGAGCGGCTATGTCTCTCTTGTGCTCCGCAGTGAAGGATCTGGACACCGAGAAGTACTTCCACCTGGTGAGTGTCCCGCTGCTGTGCCGGGGGCTGCGCGGGAGGGGGCGCAGCCAGGCGGGGTACAGGGTGTCCCCTGCTGCCAGGGGGCTGTTGGGACACGTCCCCCCGGGGCCGCAGCCGGGACAGCGCTGGGAGCGGGGGTGACCCGGGTGCACAGTGATCCCTCGTCTCTCCTGCACTTCAGTCTCTGCTGTTTTTTCAGCATGTGTGATGAAAGAGGAGAAAACCTTCTCAGCCTCGCTGATATTAACTTAATTCATCTCCGTGGGCTGGAACGTCAGGTGTGATGAACAAGCTGCCTCAGGGCTCCTTAGTTTTCTTCAGAGAGACTCACAGAGGCACAGAGAGGTTATCTGGAGACAAGCTTTAGTACAATGGGACATAATAAAAAATTACCAGGATGGCAGAGCAATTGTTGTGCCCAGTGTAGCTGTCAGCAGCTGCAGGGAGCTGGGAGCGCGGTCGGTGGCACCCACGGCAGCCTGGGTCACATCCCGTGCCGGAGCTGCCGCCCCCAGGGCTCGGAGATCCATGAGCTCTGCACTGCGCTGGGAGTGCCCAGTGCTAAACGGTGCTAAAACCCGGTATGAAAATAAGTGTTATGGACAACAACGATATTTTGTAGCTTGATTTTTTTTTTTTCTCTGCTAGAGTTACCGTGCTCAAATAGAGCACAAACACGATACACGCACGCACAAGTACACACAGAGCAAGGGGAGAAGGGACAGGAAATCAAACGCGCATATGTGAAACAATGCCAAGATGGACTTAAATGGCCCGCTAGGTCATTACAGAGCAGTAATTAAATGACCTGACCAGTGGAATATTTATTTTTGTTTTTTAAAAAGGCCAGGGTAGAAACATTGGCTGATCGTTCTTGCACTTTTTCCAAACCTAAGAAAAGCCGGTTTGGTTTCCGTGGAAGCTTTGTGTTTTGCTCCTGGGAGCCCAAAGTGCAGGCGCACCGGAGTGCTGCACGCAGCCAGGAAGGCGAGCAGACTAACATGCGAAGTGAGATTGATTGTTTCATTTTCTTTGTCTAGCTTGAGAGAGGCAATAAAGAGCGCAGGAGAAACATACGTCAGAAAAACTGAGTATTATGAACCACTTTTTTAAAACTGTGTAAGGGTGTATTTGTAACACATTAACTGCTTTTTAATTGAATTTTGTGTGCAGTTGAAATTCCATATTTAAAGGAAAATTCAATGTGACACTTGCAGAGAGGAGCGCTCTGAACATGTGCTTTCTGTCGGAGCAGGTTCTCCCCACCGATGAATCCGTCGAACACAAGAAGTCGCACAGGCAGAGCCACAGGAAGAAGGTCCTGCCGGAGATCTACCTGACCAGGCTGCTCTCCACCAAGGTGGGAATGGGGGCTCTGCAGGGAGCAGCCCGCAGGCCGGGGCTGCGGGCAGCCGCTCTCCAGGGCAGTGGGGCCCCTGTACGGATGGTGGGAGCAGGTTCAGAAGCAGGTTCAGCAATGCAGCCGGGCTCCTCCAGCTTCCCAGCTGGCGCACGGAGCAGCGTGGAGCTCCATGCCATCTCCCCGGGCTGAGCTGGGCTCTGTGCGCGCGATGCTGGGTGCTGCGGGGCTCATGATGCACGGTTCAGACCCAAACCCATCTCCCCAGCGAGGGATCCTGCTGGGAAAGGGGCTGGAGATGCTTGGCTCTGTCTGTGCGATCTTAATTCAGATTGGAACGTGCCCGCTCTCTGCGGATGCTCGGCTCCAGCAGCTGGGCTCCCAGCCCATCTTTAATCCCAGCATGATGCCTCACTGGAGCAGAGATCACAAGGATGGCCAGCAGTCTCCAGTCTTCTTTGTATTTACTGTGCAGAACAATCACAGATGTGAGATCCTAGCAGTAAGAAAGATCTCCGTGCCAAAAGAAATTAAACCCAAATGCAAGTTAATTATGTCACTATGCACAAACAGACCTTTCTCTCCCTGCTTCAGCATCCCCTTTCTCTTCTCATTTATCCAACTGGCAGCAAAGGCTTTCCCGTTGTGCGCAGCATTGCAGCCCCTCACACTGTGTTCTGGGCTCGGGTGCTGCCACGTTCCCATCCCCATCGTGTGCACTTGTCCCGCAGGGCACGCTGCAGAAGTTCCTGGACGACTTGTTCAAAGCCATTCTCAGCATCCGAGATGATAAACCGCCTGTGGCTGTGAAGTATTTCTTTGACTTCTTAGAGGAGCAAGCAGAGAAAAGAGGGATCACAGACCCTGACACTATGCACATCTGGAAGACCAACAGGTTTGGAAGAGGAAATCTTTTCTTTCTTTCCTTCCTTCCTTCTGTCTCTCAGGAGCAGCAGCTGCAAAGTCTTGGTGTCCTGGACTAATCATTAGGTTGCTAAAAGTAGAAGAGAGACTTGGAAAACAGGAGGGTGGCGAGGAGGCGGTGAAAGATGAGGCCAGACACAGGCTTGGGGGGTTTTGGACAAACAGAGCTCAGGGGAGCGGCGAGCTGGAAGCGGGAGGCACAGGCAGATAAAGGGCAGAACGAACTGGCACACTGATGCAAATAATTAAAGGAGAAAGAAGAGAGACAGGACGGGAGACAGCAACGGTGTTAGCTCCAAGCATGGAGATCTGAGGCAGAGTCCAAAATCATGTCAGGTCTTAAAACACCATGGAGGTTTTAAAAGCAGCATATTTGGCTCCTTTTCACTTGCTTTCTGGCTTTTCAGCCCTTGGGGGCACTTTTCTTGATTTATCTGGTTAACGAAGCTGCGACTGCGGGGTGTTCAGGGGACTCCAGGAGCTGGGGCGGCGGTGGCAGCGCGGGGACCAGCCGGGAGCAGCAGGAACGGGTGTGGGAGCCAAAGCGATGGAGGGAGACAGAGCAGGAGAGAAACCAGGAGATGTAACCGGTGAGAGCAGGGAGCGACCAGGAGAGGCTCAGCGCTTCTGAGGCCGCAGAAACAGTAACTGTTGCCAGCCCAACATGTGAAAATTAACACCAAATTTGGCTGGGATAGCAGGCATGCAGACACAACCGTTGAGCTGTGGATTTGCCTGCCCTTCATTACCTTTATTTGCCAGTAGAGCAAAGACTTACAGTGGCTTTCACTCCTCAGCTGCTGCGGAGGGATGGCAGGAATGGTGAGTGATATACTGAAATTGTGTTGTGGCCAAATGAGTGCTGAAATAACTGGAGGAGAAAATTATGAGAGAGCAGAAAAAAAACTACACATGAAATGCATTTCACGGGGCCAGGCTTACCATCAGAACCAGACAACAGTTACTGTCAGGGAAGATGGAAAAGGAGCTGACACCATTGCTACAAAAACCAGCAAGTGAGGAAGCCTGATGTGACAGCCCCGTGTGGGCAAACCTGCGGGTGTCTGTGCTGGCCCACGGCTGGCTCAGGAGCTGCTGAACGACCGAGGGGCAAGGACAAGGGTACATGCTCACCTAGGAAAGGACAAGGGTCCATGCTTATCTGGGCAAGAACAAGGGTACACAGGCACCTGGGCAGGGATAGGGTTATACTCTCACGCATACGAGGCTGTATGTGCCGTCTCCTGGCCATGCCACATGCTCCAGCCTGAAGGTCTCTCCGGGGTGCAGATGTGTGTCTGCCCCTCTAGCGAGGGTGTGATTAAATAGCTGAAACTGGTTCCTTATTTTTTCCTCTCTACTATTCACTTTGTCATCTTTCCTGCATTTCCTCCCCTCTCCACTGGAGTACAAAAACCTCACTGGTGTGTGTTCTGGCTTCTTTTCCTCGCAGCCTACCTCTCAGGTTTTGGGTCAACATCCTGAAGAACCCCCAGTTCGTCTTCGACATCGACAAGACAGACCACATCGACGCCTGTCTCTCGGTGATCGCCCAGGCCTTCATTGACGCCTGCTCCCTGTCGGACCTGCAGCTGGGCAAGGTAGCGGAGGGGACGTCTCACTGCGGATCAGTTCTCCCCTTCCTTTCCCCCTCACTTGGCTCAGGCTTGAGCTTGATATTTGCACTGCTCCTGTCAGAAAGAGCAGTCAGGGAGTGGGGACACAGGGTCACCAGCAGGATGCACAGACGGCGGAGGCCCCAGCCCAGCAAGCTGGGAGGATGGAGACCCGGCCGCTGGTTCCTTGTCCCCAGGTGGCTGTGTGAGCTGTCCCTTGGTCCCAGGAGAGCACCCAGCTTAGGGCAGCATCTGAATCGGGGCTGGTTTAGGGGACAGCAGCAGTCTAACAATCCCATAACAGCAGCTGAGGGATGATGTGAACTCCCAGTGGAAGATGCTGCAGCTTCAGGTGGAGATTTGATCACTGCGGTTGGTGGTTTCTGCACAGCCCCTCGCCCAGGAGAGCAGGAGAAGCTCAGGAGGGAGCTGAGCCCGCCTGGCCAGCACAGACCTGGCTCTGGGGGCTGTGGGGACCGCCTGGGGCCGTCCTGCTCTCCCAGCCATCCACGCGTGGAAGCAGCTGGAGGGCACTGTGGTGTCCCTGCCCCTGGAGCAGGGGGTGGTCCTGGGTGCAGTGTCCTTGTCACACGCTGGCGGCTCTGGCGCACAGGCAGAGCCTGGTGGCCTCGGCCCCTGCGGCTGAACGTGCCCTGAGCACACATGAAGCTGCGCAGGCCACGTCCCCGCTCCCCGTCGGCCCCGCACAGGACACCCAGCACCCGCGGTTCCTGCGCTCCCTGGGCGTCGACTGAGTGCACTGTTGATGTTTGAAACTTCCTGACATAAATAAGTTTTACTAAGAAGTGCTGTAAATCATCTCCTGTCCCAAGGCTGGCGGCAGCGCCATGTGTGACATGGGGGGGACCCTACGGAGCGGGGGACAGGAGCTGGACGCTGCTCCGTGTGCCCCCAGAGCGAGAGCAGCAGGAAGCCTGTGTTGGGAGAGGTTAATACTGGAGGAAGATGTAATGAGCGCTTGATTTTTTTGTTTGTTTGGGTTTGGGACTTTTTTTTGCATGTATTACGAAACAGCTACAATTCGTCCTTGTCAAGCTGTGGATGAGGGAAAGAGGGGTCAGCTGGAGTCAGACAGCAGATGGGAACATTTTTTAGGAATACAATAGCATAAGTGAAGGAATAGTTGAGTAATATGGGAAGAATAAATCCTCAGCATAAAAATCAGCTTGCATATACACGCATTATATCACTGAATGTTTTCCAGGCTCGATGCGTCCCCTGGTTGTAGCATGTCATTCTTAAAACTGCAAATGTGAGAGTGGATTCAGATTCTGCACATCTACAGTGTGCAAGCAGTTAATAAACCAGCACTCAGCTCTACATAACACAGACAAATCAGACACAAATTAAAACATAACTTTAAAAAGAGGCAGCATGGGTTTCTTTTGTGTTTCCAAGAGGAAAAAAAAAAAAAAAAACACCAAACAGCAAACCCGACGTTATGAGCAGGCTCTGTAACTTGGCTATATTCCTGTAATGCCTTGTCACTGGGTTTGAAAATAAACTGCTGAGGGATCTGGTGCCACAGCCTGGTGCCCGTTTCCCAATTCCCCCGCAGCATTAGGCACGGCACATATTGCAGCAGCAGATTGCAGCCACCTCGGGCTTCCCGATTTACTGCCCGATGCAGCTGAAGCTGCTGCCTCCGCAGGCAGAGCCCGCTGGGCTCGTCTCCTGAAAACCCTCCCTGCGCTCCCCCTGCCAGGGCAGCGGGACCAGCCCGCACGCCCCACACGCTGGTTTTCCTCCCGGGGCTGTTTCCCTGCGGGATCGGCCAAGTTCATTCCCAGGGTAATGATATCAGCGGGGCAGGATTGCCTTGGGGTTAAAATCAGTCATGCTGGCATTTGCAAGGAGCGCAGGCAGGGTTATATCTTCACTGGTACAACCCGATCGTGTGGCCGGGAGGTTAAAACTGCTTTGTCCAAGCTGACATTAATCAAGAGAACTCAGTATTTTCTGTTAATTACTTCACATGCACTCAATATAGGCCAGGCAGGCTGGGTTACCCAATGCAAAATAAATCAAAGCTACATGAAAAATCCAAGAGCAACATTTCAACTGACAAAGTTCAGCTTGTAACAGAGCTTTGTTCTTCAGTTTAAATCAAGCTGGCTGCTCAAGAGACCCAAGTAAATGCATGCAGAAGCCCTTGTTACCGATTTCCACACACAGAGCCACAACCACAAGTGTTTTATCCAACACTGTCGTGCTACGCTCATCTGCAGAGCGTCACCTGGCAGCAAGGCCGCCCTGTGCACGCGTTTATCCTGCCCTTGCTGCAGACTGAAACCCCCACAGACCCTTCACCCTCATAGCAGCTGCTGAATGTTTAGCTCACACCAGAAGGGCAGAGGGACGGGCCGTGGCTCCGCAGCACCGTGATGTGTTCCAGCATGTGCCCCTGGCATTAGGCGGACCAAAGACATGGCTGTTTGCTGACCCCTCCTGTCGTTGGGGTTGGTGCTTTGGTCAAACAGGATAAGTTTTGAGCCAGAAACAGTACAGTGTCTGATTTTGGTATCTCACTCTAGGACTCCCCGACCAATAAACTCCTGTACGCCAAGGAGATCCCTGAGTACAGGAAGATAGTGCAGAGATACTACAAGCAGATCCACGACATGCCCCCGCTCAGTGAGCAGGAGATGAACACCCACCTCGCCGAGGAGTCGCGGGTAAGGGCTGCTGGGGACCGCGGGTCGGGCTCAGCTGGGGTGCTCTCGGTGCTGCGGCAGGAACACGGGCTGCAATCAGCCACGCTTAGATGCTGGAAGGAGCAAACAAGAAAGGATATTTTGCCTCAAACTTCCAGGCACAAACTTCCTCTGACCTAATTCCAAGCATCTTCAATTAGTGCCAGAGCTGCAGTAAACACCCACGAGTTAGCTTGAACCTAACTTGCTTTGGCACCACTGGGAGCTGGAAGCAAAATTGAGTGCCAAAGAGCCAGGAAGTTTGGAAAAGGATCTCTGCACCCCCTGGCCAGCTGGCCCGGGTGTGGGATGCCGGCCCTAGTGCCAGCTACAGGAGCTGGCAGCCACGCTCTGGCTCCACGTCCCGCCAGTGATGCACCATAGCTCCCTCAGAACCAAACCATTTCCCAGGGCATTCCAGCCTCAGCTACCACGTGGGATTTTTTCTGCCATGGTCCTGTGCCCAGCTCTCACACTGCCCCATCCTTTGAGATGGCTTTGACCACTGAGGGGTAAACAGCATGATCAAGTGTGGGCATTTAAGGATGGCTTTAAAAACACTGAGGCTGTTTCTGATGTAAGCAAATGCACCTTCTTTAAAGGAGCAAGTCAAAAGTCTGGTTGCATCAATGCAATAGTAACAAAAATACCTAGGCAAAACCTTCTTTTAATCTACTTAACGCCTGCTATTTGGGCTTGGACTCGCTGCATCACATTAATATTCTTCCCTTCTTTGTTCTGTCTTTATAAAGAAATACCGTAATGAATTCAATACCAACGTCGCCATGGCTGAGATATACAAATACGCCAAGAGATATCGCTCCCAGGTGAGTGGGTTCAGCTGCACTCAGGCCTCAGCGTACCTGTGGAGGGAATAACAAGCAGTATAATAACAAGCAGCATTTTGTAACTGAGCGGTCAGATGCCTGCATCCAGTCCCACAGAAAAGGGATTATCGTTGTTTGCATAATCGCATGCACACATGTAATACATGCACACACAGATGCACCTGCTCTCCTTGGCTGAGAAGGCCAGCTATTCCTGGCTGATTTTAACAGCCTTTGGCTGGGCCAGACTGGAGCGCAGTGTAGACCCCCAGGCGCCTCCGGGCAGGCAGAGCACACTGATACAGTCCTCTCCCAACAGTCTTCCCCCGCTGCCCCAGCGCCAGCCCTGGCCGGGTGCTGCGCGCTGCCGGGCAGCTCTGCGCCTCGGCTCTGGTGCTGCCCCGGTGTTTGGGGTGCGTTCCCTTCCCACCCCTGCTCGGGGACTCGGCTGTGCCCAGAGCAGCCGGGGGCTCTCCTGGGGTCTCAGCAGGGCTGGCAGGTGAGCACCCCCGTGCTGTCCCCCTCACCCAGCCGCCCGTGTCCCCTGCAGATCGTGGCCGCCCTGGACGCCAACCCCACAACAAAGCGCACCCAGCTCCAGCACAAGTTTGAGCAAGTGATCGCGCTCATGGAGGACAACATCTACGAGTGCTGCAGCGAAGCCTAGGCCGACCGCAGCCCTGAAGTGACCTTCCCGCAGCACAGCGCCGCGGGGCACCGGCCTTCAGCCGCGGATTCACCACGGGTCACCTCTGCCAGGGTCACGCTCAAACCAGCCCTGTGGTGGGGTGGGCCTGGCCCGTGGATGAAGGACTCCCTCACCCAACAAGAAGCCACGAGACACCTCTCTGAGCAGCTCGAAACCCCTCTGGTCTGCATTGTGGCACCTGTAATTTATTTGCTGTTGCCAGCCAGAAATGGAGACGTGACACTTGTGGCCAGCTCAGTTCTCCACTTCCCCCTGATCAGCGCCTGGGCAGGCAGCGGCTGCTGCATCCCTGTCTGTGGTTCCTCAGGATGAGAGATGGGGCTGCAGAAGCAGGAACAACAGACGCAGAGCAGAGGGGAACTCGGGGAGCACTGAGCAGAGACAGCAAAAGCCACCGGAGCAAGGCTTGCGCTCCCTTCTATACCATCCCTCAACATCCTTATTTTTCCAACACCAGGGACTCTATCAGCTGTTCACTATCTGCTGCATTCTGTGTATTATTGTGCCTTTTAATTTTTGTACTGTATGTGTAAACATAACCACCCCTCCATCTGAGACTTGGGCAGCACTGGGAACTCGGGGCTGAGAAAAAGCAGTTGCTTCCCAAGTAGCTAAACACGGCGCAAGCACTTTATCCCCCAACAGAGACGGCTGTTACGGAGCCAGGGGAGCGTGTTACGTGTCAGCCAGCATGGGAAAGGGTGTTCCCCCTCCCCGGGTCCTGCATCTGCCTGCACTGTGCACTGGGGTTGCAGCAGGTTGGCAAGTATCCCATCTTTCAGGCGACTGGTCCCAGGCACAGCTTCTGCCCAGAAACCAGACGTGGTGAGAACGGGGAAGGGCTCGTGCCCTGCAGCCCCCGGCCGTGCTGGGTGAGCACGCAGCCATGGCGCTGCCCCCCAGCCCTGGGAACGCTGCTTGTGCCGGGGATCGGCTCCTGCTGACGGCCTCTGGGTAACACAGGCAGCATCTCCCCTCCCTCTGCCCCACGCGATCTCCCTGCGATCACCCAAGCAGGGTCACTGCCGCAGAGCAGCCTGTTCCGCTGCCGTGGACCCAGCCCGCCATGGTTGTCACCCCAGAGAGTGCAATTTTGCTGCCTCTGCTCTGGTTTTGGCCTGAAAAGGTGCAGGGACCAGACCCCGTCCCTGTCACCACACGGTGCTCCCACTCACGGACCAGCAGAGCAGCTCCAGCACCACAGGCTGCAGAGGGAGCAGCGTCCCACTGCACAGACAGAGCTCACCAAGACACAGAAACGTCCCTGCTGTCCCACGCACTGGAGCAAACCCGTGTCCCAGCTCGGTGGCTGGTTGTCCTTTCGGTAGCTGAGGCCGTTCTGCTATCCACAGCGGCGCACGGGCCGCTCTGCAGAGGCCGCACCGCAGCAACGCCGCGCGCTCCGAGCCAGCGGCCCCGTGCAGGCGCAGGCAACGTGCCCGTGGAAAGCACACCCAGCCCCAGCCACCACCTTTCCAAACTGCCAAACAGAAAAAACAAAAAGTTCCTACCTCAGTGCGGGCAGGGTCGGTGGAGGGTGAGCCTCGCCGCTCGTCCAGCTGGCAGGGATCAGCCTGGGATCCGATGACTTTGGTCTGCCAGAGCTCCTGGTGACACTGCCGTGGACCGGTGGCCTCCATCCTGTCCTTCTCAGTAATGCTACGTGTGTCAGGAATTGGAACATCAGAATTGTGTATGTGTATATAGATATCTATTTTAAAACAAATGGTAGACTTTATCCAGTATGTTAAAAGGGGGGTGGGGAGGGGAGGGAAAGGGAAAGAAGAGAGGTTTTTTTAAAGCAAACTACAGAAAAAGTACATACACTGTGGAGGTTTCAATGTCTTTGCTGAGGATGTGGCTTCAGAATAGACACTCTAAGAATGTAGCTGGGCTACATTTTATTTTGAAAGTGATTTCACAAAAGATTCTTGAATTTTTTTTTTTCTTTTAGAAACTGTGAATAGCTGCCAGAGATATAGGCAGGCCCAGCACAGGGACAGCGAGGGCGAGGAGGACCGAGGTAGCAGAGAACGTTGAGCTTGGCTGAAGGTGGGAAAGGGCCATGGGGCAATAGCCCCATGTTGTTACAAGGAAAGGACACAGGTAAGCTGACAGGATAGTTTGCCTCCAGGTGCTGTGACTGGGCCATCTATTAGGGCCTATTGCTTTATTATTTAATTTTTTCCAAAGAGAAAAAAAACAGTAGTTGCTACAACCATTTTAAAGAAACAACTTCAACAGAGCAGAAGCTTGAGGGTTTGTAGTGTTGTCTTGAACCCCCGAGCCCTTTGTAACATGTTTTTAAACTTTGGCACGTGTTGTGGGTGTAGTGCCCTTACCTGCTGTGTAGTGGAAGTGGCAGACTCTTGGAAAAGCATATCTTTGTAATAAAACAAGGTGCTGAACCGTGTGCTGGGATTCCTGCCGCGCGCGCAGCAGGGACGCGCGGCACAGCGGCACACGCCAAGCGGGGAGCTTGGTGCGTACGAGCCGTGCCCGGGCTGGCAGCTCAGCCAGCAGCCGCCCGCTTTCCATACGTGCCCCGGGTTCTGCAGAGCCGCTGCGGCCACGCGCTGCTCTTGCTCCCCGGCACCGCGGCTCCCGCCAGAGCAGGACCTGGCGCGAGAGGGGAAGATCACGAGGACACAACCAGAGCCACGACCGACCACACGCCGTGCTGCACGCCGAGACCGGTGACACCAGGCGGTGCCCAGGGCCAAGCACGCACCCCTCTCCCAGCCCCGATCACCCGCTCCGTGCCACTGCCAGCCCTCGAGGCTTTGCCTTCGGTGCAAGGCACCAGCACAGCCCATAGGTCTTACTAACTGTGGCATTGCTAAATCCTCGCTCTTCCGCCTCCCCCAGTAGAAGCTGCTCTTTCCAGACACCAGAGAAATTTTCTTCTCCCACTAGAAAGCTGATTCTCAGCAAAGCTAAATCCAGCCATTAAATGATTTGGCGTCTCTCAAAGCAGAAGAGCCTCGTGTTTCACAGCGAGTGCCTGGTGAGCAAGGACACAGCTCCTGCCCGGTTGTTACAGGACATTCCCACGTGAGCGAGCCGTGCTTTGTGAGGAAAACCATCATCGGGGGGCAGGTGGGCTCTGCTCGGTCGTTACTGCAGCATCCCACACCCTGTCCCTGGGGGAACACGAGTTTCAACTCCATTAAAGATGGATCAACATGGCCAAGGCTGAAGTTTAAAGATAAGTTGGTTTGCTCAGCTCTTGCTTAAGCTCTGAAGCAAGGCCAGGAGCCTTGGAGGGCGTTGGCAAGGCCAGCTGAAGATTAGCAAAATCCTCTTTAGGAAGAGAGTTTAACTTCCACTTATTTTCTCCTGCCCAGGAGGACTGTAACCCTTCGCATTATCAGGCTGACCTTCAGAAGGGCTCTGTTCTGTGCAGAGCAAGAGAAAAATCAGGCATTTGAAGCTATTAAGTGAAAGTGTTCATACGGTGACCCACAGGAGCTAGCAAGACAAGTTTAGAGCTGTGTTTGGGAGCCGTGCCACAGATAACGAGCATGAGCAACACAGCAGTCTGCAGCAAACACCTCAAACGCCTTTTTTGAACCCTAAAATAGTCTGTCTTCCTCTTACCACGAACAGAGCACAGGCAGCTCCCCCAGCACAGGGACCCTCGCCCATGGCGCACGCCGGACCTGCTGCCCCGGCACTCCTGTAATCCTGGCTCAGCCGGGCATTAGCACAAGGGCAGCGGGAGCCCGGACACCCGCCCCACAGCGCGGGCACCGCGCCCCACACCGCAGGACTGGCCGAGGCCGAGCTCCGTGGGGCCACGACCCACGGGTCCCAGGGCCCTCAGCCGTTGCCCAGCACTGGGGCTCGCTAAAGGCCCCTAAAGCCTGCGCCCCGGCACCAGCACTGCTGGCTGGCCAGGTGTGCCACTGCAGCTGGGGACACGTGGGGACAGACAGGACACCTCTCCCTGACAGCAGCTGCCCGCAGCACAGCTCACCCCGTGCCGTGTGGGATGAGCCAGGGCTGGGGGGACAGGGACTCCTGAGCAGGGCGGCAGCCACACCATTTCACAAGGGGAGTGAACAAGCTTTATTCGTAGGTGAACAGGGAGTTAAAATCTGTCCTGGGGACTAAAACCAACCCAGCTCCTGACGGCCTGGACCCAGCTGGGTCCCACGGGCAGTGGGGCTGTCTGGGACCCTACAGATCCTTCTTGTCTGCAGGGCGGGGGGCTGCCTTCCGCGGCCTGGCCCCCCCCTGCCCTGCTCCTGCTGTCACCCGGGGCTTCCTTGCCTTGCCCTTCGCCTCCTTCACCTTGGGGCCATCTTGCTGTGCCTCCTTGGGCACCTTCTCCTTGCTCTTTCCTGCCGGAGCTTTTCGGGGCCCCTTTGCCCGAGCACCCGCAGGGTTGTCGCCATCACCCCCTCCTGCATTCTCAGCAGCTGGAGCCTTGGAACGCCCCGAACGCCCTTTGCCAGGGGCCCGGGGGCGGCCAGCAGCTTGCAGGGACTTCGCTCCGTCGCTCCTGGGCTTGGCTGCCGCTGGTGGCTGCACCTGGAGGGGACAGGGCAGCTCTGGGTGCCGCCGTGCCACGAGCCACCCAGCCCCACCGCCGGCCCCTACTCACGTCCACAGGCTTCAGCTTCTGCTTTGCTGCCATTGCCTTCTCCTTGGTAGCACCTGTGGGAGAAGGGGCAGCGGATGAGCCCGAGCAGCAGCGTCTCCGCAGGGCTGTAGCAGCCCCGGGTGGCTCACGGCACCCCCAGCCCTTTACCTTGTTGCCGTGCACCCGCTGCAGGGGCTCGGGGGGGCTTGGTGGTCCCTTTCCGCCCTGCCTTCAGGGGCTGCTCGCCATCAGAACCTGCCTTGCCTGGGGGCTGCTTTTGCCGCAGCTTCTCAGGGGCTAGCTGGGGCGAGAGGGGGGTGGAAGCGGGGCCAGGAGGCACCTCGGCCCCCAGCCCTGCCGCTCTGGGGCCAGCAGCCCCTGCTCACCTTGAAGCGGCCGGTGGCCCCCACGGCGTTGGAGTTGTGGGGCCGCACCAGGTACCCGCGGCTGAGCCCCTTGCTCAGCGCCTGCTTCAGCAGGTACTTGAGGCGGATGGGGTCCACACTGGGGTACTTGGCCAGGATGAACCTCTTGATGGCAACAACAGAGGCGCCCTTCCTCTCGTCCTGTGCCCGCAGTGCCTCCATGACCATGTGCAGGGTTGGGGGGTGCCGGGGCCGCCGGGCCAGCAGACCAGGGAGCTGGGCTGTGTCAATGGCTTTGGCTGTGGGGAGAGGTGGGAAGCACCTCTTGGAACCCAGGTCCAGTCCAAGACATTCACACCACTAAGGGCTGCAAACCACCAGAAGCCAAACAGCCACGACCCTGCTCATCCCTGTGGCCTCACAGGGACCGCAGCCACCAGAGCCCCAGCAAAGCCCTTACCTGCCTGAGGCTCCATGACAGCACACACCCGAACTCACCAGCCTGAACTGCAGGCCCAGGCAGCCCCAGCCCTGCTCACAGGCTCAGCTCACCTCCAGCTCATTTATCTGATTAGCATCCGAACCGCAGGGGCTGGCTGGCAGCTGCTAATTGCTCTGGTTGCTGCCCAAGTGGGAGCAGGTGGCTGGGATGCTGAGTGCCCCTTGCCAAAGCTTTGCGAGGGGCTGGAGGGAGAAGGAGCACGGTTGGGTGGGGGGTTTGGAGAGGGGTGAGGGATGGGGGTCACAAGGTGATTGCCTTGAGCAGTTACTCAGTGCTCGGCGGGTGCGGGGTGCTGGGGTCGGACAGGGAGCCAGCCCGCGGCGTGGGGCGGCGTGGGGCGGCGTGGGGCCTGTCCCCGCGTGCTGGTGTGACACACCAGCTCCCTTCCCTGCCAGCCCCGCTGCGGGGGCTGCACTGCCAGGGGAGCCTGGTAATGGGAGGGAACAAGGATCCCACAGACGAGGTGAGGAAAACAGAGATCTGCTTTGTTGGCTGGTGAAGGCAGGAGGAGCAACTCTCAACTCTCCCGCAGTAGCCCCTGGTCTGCACTTGCAAGCAGGGACAGCACGGCTGGGACAGCATCATCCCACGGGCCAGGTGTGAGCTGAACCCTCGGCCACCCAGGGACCTCAAGGCACTCAGGGCGCTTCTGCGCCGTGGCCATGTTAGAAATAATTCCTGCTGTGATCCTGCGGACCCTCTCCCGGCTGCTCCAGGGGGCAGTCGTTTGTGCCGCTTTCTGTTCTGCCTGTGCTCATGGGACAAGCCCATCAGAAACTGCTCCTTGGTGCAGGAACAGCATGAATGTCCCCACCCTGGGGACCGCTGTCATTCCACAGGGCACCACATCAGTCCCTTCCTCTTAACATAAGAGTAACGACGTTTTCATACATATGATCTGTGAAAGCCTGAGGAAGGGCCAAGATTACATGCGGGCAGGGCTGGTTCACAGCCCACCTCAGTGGGCACCCTACCAATGCATGTGCAAAGCACCACCCAGAGCTCTGTCAAGGTCTGTGCCGCCTGCTGCACCTGGGGACAGGGACCCAGGGGACAGGAGCCGGGAGAGGCACCCCGTGCCCCACGTGCTCAGCTGTCCCCAGACCAGCACTGCCAGCCCGTTCCATTTCCAGTCCATTTCTGAATTCCCTGGGAAGGGGACGGTGCGGACACCGGAGAGCTTCAGGCACCGAGCGTCGTTCCCGTGGAGCACAGCCTCGCGGACAGCGAATAAACATCAAATCCTTCCTTCTCTTCCCTCCAAAACCAGCTCCCAGATTTGAAGTACATGAATCAGACATCAGCCTAAACACTGAATTATTCATAAACTTCTAATCTTTAGATTTCACTGAATATGCAGAAGTATCGACAAAAAAAAATAATGAGAGAATTGTACTTGCAAATTGCTCTTTATTAAAGGTTTAACTTGCACGGGTTCTATATGTTCCCTATTAGACCTCGCAAAGCTGCATAGGATTAGAAATCAGAGAGGATAATAATGTACAAAAATAGTTTCAAATGTTGATAACACTGAACAGCGAGAAAAACATCTTATTTGTATAACTGAGCTAAAAATAAAAATGAAGAACACTGCTACAATTGCAATATGCCATCTTGTAGCGCTCCAAGCATATGTCGACGTCTCTGAGCCATATGCTCCCCTGTCTTGCCTGCTACCGCGTGGAGGGAAGCTCAGCGCTGCACTGCTCCGGCCGCACAAGCACCGGCTAAAAGCTCCTACTTGGGCTGACACCAAACTGGCGGCAGCTGAAGCAGGAGGGTGGACGGGAGGCCGGGAGGAGCCTGCCGGGGGCACAGCCCCGCGAGCCCGAGGTGCCTGGGGGTGACGGGCAGGACTGCGGGGACAGCAAACACCCGTGCGTGCTGCTGCGGCAGGTGCCTGCCCTCCCTGAGCACACCTGGCTGCAGCCGCACGTGGCTGTGCTGTGCCGTGCCACACCAGACCATGCCGTGCTGTGCCACACCATGCCATACCGTACCACGCCGTGTCGTACTGCACCCTACTGTGCCATCCCATACAATGCCATGCTGTGCCACCAGGCCCCTCCGTGCCACCAGCTTGCCGGGTGGGATCCAGAGCCATCACCTCTGTGGCACAGAGGGGCCCATGTGCACCAGTGCCCTGTCCTGTCCCCTCTGGAGGGGTCACAGTGCCTCCCGGGGCCTCTGATGTGCTGGAGGTGGGGCAGGGCTGGAGCTGGGGGCACCAGGCAGGTTGGGGCAGCTGGCAGCAGCCAGAGCTGCCCGGGCAGCTGGAGCGTGGCGGGGCCGAGCGGCTGGGTGGTACCAGCCGGGCTCTGTCTGCAGTTGCGGAGCCGGGAGGTGTCCCCAGCCCTGCCCTGTGGCGGCAGAGGCGGAGACGTGTCACGGTGGGGCAAGGGAAGCGATGGTGGCGTGGGCATGGCGGGGCACCGGGCCCAGGGCTCTGCACTCGGGACAGGGGGGCGCGAGCTCTCAGCAAGTCAACAGAAAAGCACGGATTTACGCCAGTGGAGGAGCTAAGCCTTTGCATTTTAATTACAAAATGTGTGTACACGTTCACAGCCTTGTTCCCAGGGGTCCTAGTGCCAGTACAGAGGAGCCCGCCCGGTGGGGCTGCGGCCTCGGCGCGGCGGGGCAGGCGGTGGCAGCGGGGGTTCGTGCTCCCGGGGCGGCGAGGGGACCCCGAGGACCGGGCACTCCGGAGGGGCCTACGCGGGAGAGACCTGGCTGGTGGAGACGGAGGATGTCTCTGTCTTGCCAGCAGACGTGTCCTCGTCACCCAGCGGGTTCTTGCCGCAGCAGAGAGTTGTGATCATGCAATTACGGAACTGGAAGAGAAGGGAGCACAGGTGAGGCGGGCGGACACCAGGACGGCTCTGGCTGAGGGGCTGCTTGGAAACCCCACCACAGCATGAGAGGTGCTGTGGCAGTGAGTCTCCTTCCCGGCTGCCTGCCACCCTGCCTGTTCCCTGCCTGTTCTCTGCCTGCTGCTCAGCAGACACAGCCCCAGCTCCTCCACCACCCCAGGCCTGGCTGGTTTCAGACAGGATGAACTATCATTTACAAGACTTGTGCAACACCCAGCATGAGCTGCACAGTTGCCCTCCTGCATGCTGGAGCAAGATCACCTGGAAACAAACTCCCCTCCCGGCACACCAGCACCCGGGGTGCCATGGCTCACCGTAACCTGTCATAAAGCAAAGGACAAAGAAGGAGCTTGCCCGGCATCCTGCCGGTTACCTGTTTGTTCATGATGATGTAAATCACAGGGTTGTAGACGGCGGAGGTCTTGGCAAAGAAAGCCGGGATAGTCATGAAGATGGGCCCAAAGTCCGACCCCTGGTTGGTGAAGATGTAGAAAGCGACGCTGGCGTAGGGCACCCAGCAGATCAGGAAGGCGATGACCATGATGATGACCATGCGGGTCACTTCTTTCTCTGCCTTCTGGGTGGTGGCAGACTCCTGCTGCTGGGCGGCTGCCTGCGGGCACAAGGGACCAGGACTGTGGTGGGGCTGGGGAGGGCTGTGCCAGCGTGGGACGGGTCGTGGGCTCAGGGCTTGGGGTGGTTGGGCTGCACATCCAGAGTTTGCGATTTCCCTCTTTTGGAGGGCCAGCCTGGCCCTGAGGGCCCTTTCTGTCACCAGTCTGGAGCCTGGCGGGTCCCCTTCCCAGCACTGGGGACGGGGGTGGCCCCGGCCACCGCCACCGGCTGGTACCCACCTCCTTGACAGTGCAAACCAGGTTCCCGTAGCAGAAGAAAATCACTGCCAGTGGGATCATGAAGTGAACCACAAACATGTAGATGACGAAAGATTCGTTGTTGATCTCTGGCTTCAGCGTGTAATAGTCGATCCCGCATGAGCACTGCATGCCCTCGGGGATGTACCTGCGGGGAGAGCCAGCTCAGCGCCAGCCAGGACACGGGCTGGAGGCCACGGCCGAGCCGCCGGCCTGACCCGCAGCCCCGGCACGGCCGCCTACCTACCTGGACCAGCCGAAGAGCGGGGGGGCCGCGCAGGCCAAGGCCATGACCCAGGTGAAGGCGACGCCCATGATGGCGTGGTTCTCCCCGAAGCGGAAGTTGCTCATGGGCTTGCAGACCACCACGTATCTTTCGACAGCCAGGACAACCAGCGACCAGAGAGCAATCTCACCTGCGCCGGGGAGAGAGGGATGGGGACACAGGGACTTTGAGCAACAGGAGGAGAAAAACATGCTGATGCCAGCACGAGGCCTCCTGGGACAGCCCCCGGCAGCAGGTACACCCCACCGAGGGCTCAGAAAGTGAAAGGGACAGAGACCAAGGGCGGCCGCAGGGGAAGGAACGGGCAGACGCCTCCTCACCACCGCTGAGCCCACGGCCACTGCGCTCTGAGATCAACGGATCCCACCGCTCGTCCTGGGCAAGTGCCACGTCCCCTCTTGGGGATGCAGCAAGTGCCCATCGCCCCCAAGCTCCCTTCGCTACCCACAGCTCCCCAGGAAACCTGTGCCAGTGGACCCAGCCAGGGGAACAGCTGCCCTCGGCTGAAGGCTGAGCGGAACGGAGGAGGGCGTGTTCAGACACACCGTTTTCATTTAACGTCTGTTTTGGTCAAAGCCTGGCCGGCACGGCGAGGAGAGGAGAGCCAGCCCTGCCAGCCCGCACCACCACGCACCACAGCAGAGCCAAGGACAGACACAGCCCCACGGAACAGCAGGAACAAATTTGTCATCTCCCCGTCAGAAAGCAAGCCAAAATGATGTGCAGATCCAGTAACTGCAAAATCTGCTGCTGGTTTCTTTTAATTGCTGCACTGTTGTTCTCAGGATACTGAGCAGGCGGAAACCAAAATAAGGTCAAAAAAAAAAAAGAGTCATTTGTCACTTTCTCGACCTCCCACCCTGAACCGCCGTGACTGCCTCAGCCCACGGAGCAGCAGCCCAAGGACCTTCCAGATGCCACGGTTTCCAAGATCACCTGAGTGTCCTCCCTCCCCCTCCTAAAACCTGGGGCAATTCCTGGCAGATTTTAGAATATTTGGAAAACTCACCACCCAGAGTAGCAAAGAAGCCTTCGAGGTAGCACCCCGTTACTCCAAAGACAAAGTACCCATTCATCGAGGTGTACATGGTGGTCGTGAAGCCTCCAAAGACCATGAAGAGGTCGGCAACCGCCAGGTTCAGCAGGATGTAGTTTAGAGGTGTCCGGAGCTTCTTGTGCTGGATGGTGACGTAGAGCGTGAGGAAGTTGACGGGGAAGCCGAGCAGGATCAGCATGAACATGTAGGCAGCCAGCGCTGAGAACTTCCAGGGCTCAGCCAGGTAGTACTGGGGGTACTCGAAGGGGCTCCGCACCACCCCGGTCTTGTTGGACATGGGCACGTAGAAGTCTTGGCCTTCTGTCCCGTTCATGGTTGTGGTGCGTGAGGTGCCTTTCGCTCTCGCTCAGGGGTGGTGTTGGAGCGTGGGGCGATCGCCTCTGAAGTGGGGCTCCCGCCACCTCTCAGCCTTCGCCGTCACCCCCAGGAGAAGCAGCTCCGCTCACCTCCACGGGACACCCCTTTTAAAGCGCCCCCCAGGGTAAGCTGCAGGCACCGGTGTCAGCGCGATTAGGGCTTACAGAATTATTAATCATAATCATCCAGGGGTAAGTGGCTTTCCTGGGAAGGCATTAAGGTGACACCTGTTGCTGGCCCGCGCTGTCATTGCTGGAGACCACGGCTCACGGTCACGTATAAAGGGGCAGCTCTGTGCCGCCCCTTTCACTTCAGGGCCCCAAACCAGGCAGCAGCTCCTCGCATGGGCTCGCTCTTCAGCGTGGGCCTGCACACGGCGGGAACTGCACCCGCCATGCAGAGCTGGCCACCCGCGCTCCCGCTGCCGTCACCTGCGGAGGCCCCAGCCCACGCTCCTGGGCACCCAGGGGTGCTGCCCGCAGGGAGGGACTGGGACCGGGGTGTGTGACCGTGGGGCTGCCAGGGAAAGAGGCGGCACATGGGATCCTTCCCTGGTTGTGCTTCTCAAGGCTCCCAGGCTGAGCTCCGGGCACTCACCAACACGCGGGAGCTCCGCGCTGTCCCCAGGGACAGGAGTTTGCAGCTCACATCCCATGACTGGGGGCCTGGGGGCTGCGGGTGCTGCTGGGCTGGGCAGGTGGGGCTGACAGGGTCTGTCAGTGACAGGGCTGTCCCAGGCCTGTTCTTACAAGGGAAGCAGGTTGGTGACACCTCTGGTCCCCAGTGCAGAGCCATCCCCGCCACAACCGCCGCTCCCCATGGGAGGCTGCACAAAGTGCTCTCCAGCAGCAGGAGCATCACCAACCCTTCCACATGCTGGCAGCTGCCTCTTTTTCTGCCCCGGGATGTGGCTGGGGAGGTTTGAACACCATGGCGAACCCTGACCCTGCTGGCAGGTTCCCAGTTGTACCATCTCCTCTGTGCCTGGCTTTGTGTGTGGTTTGGGTCACGCTAATTACATTGGTAACACCTAATAAATGACCTAGTGCACCTGTCCTGGACAGGTATCATCCTGCACAGGAGCTGGGGAGCTGCTGGAGAGGGCACTGAAGGGAGGTTCTGAGCTGAAGCCAACACTCAACTTCATATGCTGGTTGACAGACATCTCCAGCCCCCCTGAAACCTCGCGGAATCATCACGTTCCTCAGGGAAAGCTGTTGCTGGAGCCGCCCACGTCCTCTGTGCCTCTGCCTCCCCACTCAATGCACTCGACTGTGCTTCAGATGTTCTTTGTGCCAGTGTCTGAGCTGGACTTTACCTTTTCTTAATGTTTCAGAAGCAGTGGGATGTGCAGCAGAGCGAGCACAATGCAGCAACCACAGAGGATCTCTCTTCTGGAGAAGGTGGTTCCTTACAGTTTGCACCATCATGATTAATCCTTTAAGCTCCAAAGCTATTTTCCCTGTCTCCTCCTTTTCCACCCGCTGTTTATCACCATTCTCACTAGCAGTTCCAGCTGGCAGCAGGTACCAGCTGGTTCCCCGCGGTGGCTCCGCAGGGAGCGCCATCCCTGCCCCCGGGAAGGGGACAGGCGGAGGGGACCTGAGCATGTCCCCCGAGCTGGGCCAGCCCTGCAGCGGGAGCAGGGCAGCGGTACCTGCGAGCGCCTCGTCCCGCACAGATGTGCCAGAACCGCTGCAGCTCATGCCCTCTTGGCCTTAATAAACTTCCTTCAGTCCTGTCCTAGCTTTCCTGTCGGTTAGTTTAGTATATGCAAAAAGTTTAAGGGTAAAAAGCACAAAGCTCTGTGCTCTCTTTAAAGAAGAGACCGAGCTGGGAAACCCTCACTCTAAGCAGGGAAGGGCTGAGGGACCTCAAAGGCTGGCACCAGCGGCAAAGCCAGAGCTGGGTGCTGCAGCCAAAGGTGGGCACAATCCCTCTGGACGGTCCCAAAGGTCTTCCTGCCCGTTAACGTGGAAACACCACGTCCTCACACACATGCCGCTCATCCTAAGTCGCTCTCAATTAACTTTTCACACGTGTTGCCAAAGCCAGAGCAGTGCCACTATCTAATTGCAAATGCAGCTGTTTGTAGTTGTGCCTGGGCACACAAGGATTAGAGGTTTATCTTCCCAATACACAAATATGCCACCTTAAGCCCTGATGCAATAAGCTGCTGCTGAGGTGAGCAGCTGCTGCTCGGGGCTTAGGGCCCGGCGTGCGTCACCGCAGCGCAGCAGAGGGACAGGCCGGCAGCCCCGGGGCAGCGGGAGAAAGCCGTTGGGACACCGCTCAAAACAGCTTCAGAGCAAAGCGCCGCGGTGGCACTTCTTGCATGTCCAGAGACTTCGGATCGTGAGCTTACCCAAGAGCTTCACTGGCACGGGCTGCTCTGGAACCAGACTTCACCCTGTACGAGACGTGTTGAGCATGGTTTTGCCCAGAAAAGCCCAATGCACTTTTCAAACCTAGACTGTATTCACAGAGACACTAAAAAGAAAAAAGATAAAAGCTTCCTTGCTTGATCCATTTATCCCTGTGTCACGGCAAACCCTATCTATTTTTCTAATTTTCCATTCCCACTAGCTCTGCAAAACCAGCTCAGTTCTGGGAGAACGAGCCGAATTCCATGCTGGGTCCCGTGGCAAGCAGCATTGTTTATCCATGCCGGTCGCAAAGTCTTCATTGCAAACAGTGACAGATGAGTCACAAAGCAGACAAGCAGTAATTAGAACAGAATGTTTTTGAAGTGGTAAATCAAGCAAACTTGGTCAGGAACCAGTGAGGGGCTCAGAAAGCCCACAGGGCCGTTGCGGAGTGTCACTCTCGAGAGCCTCTCGAGCAGACGTGGGGACAGCGCTGCTTTCACCTGCAACGGGCTGTTTATGCGGTGGCTGCTTCACCAGCACCCGCCAGCCCCAGCGACAGCTCACGACAGCGAAGCAGAATGTCATTTCCCACCCAAAACAAAGGGAGGCTGTGCCAGACGGAATGTCACAACAACAATAGAACTCATGGTAACATGGCACAATTTATACTGGATTAAAGTCAAGAGATCTATCGCTTCCCAGCTCAGATCCAGCCCAGCTGGTTACCCACACACGCTGTCCCGCTGTCGGAGAACCGCTCGGTGACCGTCCGGGACGCGCAGCCGCCCGGGAGCAGGGGCCGTGTTTCTGGCTGGGATGGAGCTGCCCTTCCCCATCGCGGCCTGTGCTGCTGAGCTTTGCGGTTGTGTCTAAGCCAGTGCTGGTAACACCGGTGGTGCAGCCAGAGCTGAGCACTGTTCTGCTCCCTGCTCTGTCCTCCTGCAACAGGGCAGAGCTGGGCAAGAGCGGGGAGGGGACCGGGCTGGGACAGCTGGCCAGAGGGGACCCCACAGCGGCCATGGCGTGCTCAGAAACAAAGGCGCAGTGAAAGGAGGAGGAAAGGAAGATGTGTTCATGGTGTTTGCCTTCCCGAGGACCCGTTCCTCGTGCTGGGGCCCTGCTCCCCATGCAGCAGGCTGGACATCGGCTGCCACGGGGACGCCGTGAATCAATTCCTTATGGCTTGGATAAAGAGTAGTGAAAATAGTCCAGTTTATTTGAAGATCTGTCAATAATGGGTACCTAGTAAGGAGTAAAACAAGTCCTAACACAAGAGTAAAAACAACAATTACTCCAAGACTGAACTTGACCCTAGAAACATTCCTGTAAAAATCTGTGGCACTTCAGCTGCTTGTCTGGGAAATGTGGAGGACATTCACAAACAACAGACATTTTCATTAAAAAAAATAGTTACATTTCTTCAACTCAGTTCCACCCATGTACCAAATGGAGCAAGATGAGTTAACTAAGTTGGTAGGAAAACTCTCTGAATCTACAAAGTGCTTTGCCAAGCCAATAGGGAAGTCTCTCCGCTGAGGTATAAGACTGTTTTTCTTCATTGGTTTGACTCATCTATTTTCCGTCGACAAAACGGACAACAATTATGCTGGAGCACGAGAAGCTCATAGTCTTCTGTGTGAAACATCTGTTAATCAGGAAGAGATTTAGGGACAAGTTAGCCTGTGACTAACTCAAAGAAAATGCAAACAGAGCTCAACGGCTTCTCTGAGGCACAGACAACCTGAAGCTGCCACTGCAAGAGAACGGGTCCCCTCAGCTGCTCCAGAGAGCTGTAACCTGCAACTGAGCAACACACGTTCCACAGAGCACTCCCCGTGTTGCTGAAGGGGCGTAAACCAATTAATTGCTTTTGCAGAAGGAAGGACAAAAATTAGACAGTTTCTCTGGAAGCAAATATGACTGAGTTCCAGTATTTCAACAAGCTGTTCCTGAGCGGGGAAGGAGGGACTGAACCACAAGATCACTTAGTTACTGACTGATTTTCCCCGCTAGACCAGGCTGAAAGTTGGCGAGACAGAGCAAAAAGAAATAAATACAAACCAGCATTTGTTGTTCAGCCAAGGTTTGCTCGAGAGGCTCTGACTTGCTGTCAGTGCAACTTCTCAAATTCAGCTACCTTAAAGTTTTCAGAAGGCA
Organism: Pampusana beccarii; assembly: GCA_013399365.1. Taxonomy (NCBI): domain Eukaryota; kingdom Metazoa; phylum Chordata; class Aves; order Columbiformes; family Columbidae; genus Pampusana; species Pampusana beccarii. The sequence goes on along the minus strand of VWYH01002298.1, from coordinate 235,189 downwards.
GCTGTTCCTCTGTGCATCACACCACTTGTTTTTTGGTTTTCATTGCCTTCTCTTGTCTCTACATCATTCAGGAACTTGTTGAATACATTTTAAAGTATGAGGTTTCAATGCTTAGAATTGTTTCAGCCATGGGGTTCTCAGTACGGTGTTTTGTTTTGGTTTTTTTAAACCTCTCTATGAACACACTACCTGAAAACACGATGGACACATGGTAATGGAGGCATCTGGCAGCAGGGAGCGGTAGTACTGCCAGCGCAGCGGCTTTGGCCAGCGCTTAATCAGGACATCCCTCCGGCTCATGGACTGCAGAACAGCACGATTCACAATCACTGGAACGAATTCTGAGCCTCCTTGCTGCAGGAGAGTGTTTACAAAGAAAGAGTTACCAACTGCGAAGCCCTTTGAGGATTAATAACATCTCGTAAGAAGCGAAGTTCAGTAGGAAAAGCTATAATAATATAGAATTGCCCAAGTCTCGTTGCAAACTCAATGTCAGTTTTATTAGTACCTTCAGCAACGGCAGCATCCAGCCACAGCTCTAACGGGGTTTCAGTGAGCTGCCATTACTCATTTTAACACAATTCCTGTTAACCCATGCCCATGGTCTTTATCAAAACCTCACAGTAACGACTGTTTTATAGGTACACCGCCTCGATACAGCATGCCCTGGAGGACAGCCCTGCTGTATCATAGTAGGATGATAAAACCAAATTCCAGGAATGTTTAAGATCTTTGTTGTTTTGTGGAGTTTGGTAATTTATTTAGGTATTTATTTTTTAAGAGAGGAGTTAACTGGTAAATCCCTTTCTCTCTTGAGCTCCCTCCCCCTTGCCCAGTCTCCTGCTTTGTATCTCTCTTGGGCTTGCCTTTGTAACACATTCATGCCAGAAGGGTGGCACGGATTGCAAGTTACAATTTTCTATTAATTTCTGCTGGCAGCAAGAAAGAAACAACTGGCAGACGTAGGTAAGGCTCTTACCTCAAAGCTCAGTTTTGCTGTAAAGGGATCATCATCTTCAATATCTGTATTGTCCTCAAGCCTCAAACTCTGTGTCTCTAGATGAATTTCTTAAGGAAGAAAGAGAGTTCCTATAAAAATGGCTGTCCTCAGAGCAGCTAGCACTCAGAATTAAAAATGAAAGCATGTCAGGAGGACTGGCACCCTTGTTGCTCCAGAGGCTCAGAGTGTTCTCAGACCGCTACAGTGCCCAGGTGGCTGCAGACGGTGCAGAGAAGGGCTGTCTGTGACTCACAGCAACGGGAGAGCTCTGTCACTGCCGCTGCTGCAGAGCAGCAAAACCGACCACGACGTGCGACATCAGCCCTGAGGGCTCTCCCTCCTGCCCTGTCTGACAGACGAGAAAAGCAAAGGAGACAACCCATTTAAATGACATTTTTGAGCAGCTGTAGGCAGAGGTTGTGTTTTCTTGTGCACATCTTCTAGTGCCCATGTTCTATGGCCCCCATGGAGCTCTGGGTGCCAAAGTGTAACAGGATAGGTTCCAACAGGAAGGGTTGTGCACAAGGTCCCTGCTGGTTGCCCTGGGCCGAGAGGGCACCGCAGATCCTCCCTGTTCCTTATAGACAGCACTTAGCATAGGTAAAGCATGGCATTCCATTGGTAAACATTTCACATGATTAGGAACAAATTGTCCTGATGAAAAAGCTTTATGAAAATGTTAGATTTAGTTAAAACATAACTTTGGTTGTTATACTAACTCAAAAAGGACACATAATGCAGTTGTAGTCACATCAGTCAAATGACAAAACTTTTAAACATAAAAGGGGAGAAATAAATTCAAAATTGTTGCTCTTTTCCCCATAAGAAAAGGACTGGAAACCAATTCTAATCAAAAGGATACGGTCACTCATCATCTCTTGCCATTTATTCTTTCCTTTATTCAATCTTGGAGCTTCAAGATCAATGAGAGCTACAGCTTCATCATCTGTGATGCCATCTTCCAAATAGAACTCAACCAGATGCAGCACTTCTGAAGGGGTAAGAGAAGCAAGGAGCATTTCACCTGCAAGAACTCAGCAAATGCCTCTGAGAAGACACTGTGCTCTGTAAGAAATGAGCACCCTCTGGCTGCTGGGACAGCGCTGCTCTGCTCGCATGTTCATGAAGCAAATTAAATAAAATTAAACCAAACCAAAACCCCCTCAGCTTCTCAAAGGATTGCATCTGCGTTAATGAAACGCTTTATACGTTCAGTGTCTCATGACAAAGCAATGCTTTGTTGCTGCTGCTGCCTTGCAGTAAAATCCAACGACCCTGGGACGAGAGGCAGGTGCTTACTCAAACCTACCAACACTAACAGGAAATATTCGTTTGTCCAAATACCATTGCAGAGAGAACAAAATCAGTACTAACCCACTCTGCTCAGTTAACATTTATCTACTTGAAAAGCACAAGCACATGTGATATTCCAACGCACCGTAGGAGGAAGCGGAGAAGACGAACGGCTGTCTGCAGTTAACGCAGACGTTCCCCAGGTTATTGAGCAAAGGGTTGTTGGTTGAGCACCTGTAGCACAAGGGCACGAGCTCCTGCAGAGACACACAGAGAGCACAGTCATCGTGAACAGAGCAGCACATCCTCAACCCTTTGTTTTCAATTAAATATGGGCTCCGTAGGTTTATACCACTGATATTACATCAGCACAAATCTGAAGAAATACCGCTGTGAAACCAGATCCTTTAACATCTGAAAATGCTTTCTCTTTTCAAGAAAACAGCAAGTTTTTACATTAAAACTAGCTGTCTTCACCATTCTGACAATTACATTTTCACCTTGCCTTTGCAGTAGCAGAATTCCACATCAAATACACAGCGACAAAAGAAGTTGAAGACAAGGTTACCAAAGCAAAGTTTTTTGCTTCAAGATTTGGTCAAATTTAAGTCCTCCAATTAATTCATCTCTCTTCAAGAGCACAGTTATTTTAGGCATTTCTTAAGATTGTGTTCCTATTATTCCAGGTGGCCAGGTGCATGCTCACTTGCACAATACAATTTATTTTTAGTGAGTACTCCATGAGACACAGCTTTGTAGAACACTGCAGAAAGTCAGACTTCAGTTAAAGAAGAAAAGGTGCTAAAATAGGACTTAAGGAAGGAAGGTCATTGAAGGGATAGGGGGAGGAGGGAAGGAGTGCCGGGAGCAGGACAAATGAAAGTCACCTCCAGCTGGAGAGAGAGACAGGACTGGGGAGTAATTGCATGTGCATCCAGAGAAAAAGGCTTGGAAGAATTAATAGGCAGAGAGGAAGGGAGCTGCAAGAGAGGAGAGGGAGGGTGGAAGCTGCCCATACAGAAAGGACTGATTTTAATTTGTTCGCAGAAGCAAAAGGAAGTTTGACCTGAAGAGCAGCAATAAAAGGACCGTGTTTCCAGCAGAAATACAATTATCTCACAGAGCTATGCATAATGTATTTCAGATTTTTTTGTGCATACAGCAACTCAGATTCTTGGATTAGGCCACACATTAATGATTAACACGAACCACATTACAACTTACCTCACTGTCATGGAATGGCTTGGACCGGATCCTCAGGCTGCCCAGCTCGATGGATTTCTGGAACCTCGCTGGGATCTGCAGGCCCTGCAGCTTGTCGTAGGCATGACGAGCCAGTTTGTACGCACCCAGAGCTTTACTCTGTTTTGCCAAGGCAAATAATGTATTGCTATAATTTAATTAAGGAATTAAAATACATATGGCATTTAGGAAAAACTGCAATACTCCTTGTAATCAGAAAAGTTGTGTAATGAAGCATATCCAAGACCAGTACTTTAAGCACGCTTTAACAAGAGAAACCTATGTACATAACTCTGTTTAAAAACAAGTGTGAAAAAACTATCAAAATGCCTGTGGGCGATTGTTAGCAAGGTAAGGAACTGACCCTACAGAAACACTGCTTGGGTTAAATATTCTGACTCCATTTACCGAATTTCAGTAATTTGGGGGTGAATGGATTTTCCTTCAGCAGTTAAACACACAATGGTTTGAAGTTCCAATTTGTTTATTATGGACAAAATTCCATTTCCATTAACTGTAATGACAGCCAAAACTGAAGATACCCTACAGCAGAACTCTGCTTTGTGGATCAACATCAATCATTCCTTTCATGTATCCCACAAGATAACTTCTAGATTTGGTACTGTATGGGAAGGATACACTTTTGAGATGCCCAAAGGAACCTCCTTTGTTAAGCTGTGAAGCAGAAACCTGGACATATTGAAGAGGGTTTCGGCCAAGTGGAAGCTGAAAGGCTCTTCCTGCAGTATTAAAAATACAGACACATACTGCTAAGCTGGAAATCAACAGCTCGTGTCACTAAGCATCACAGCACTAGACATCTCGAGTACTGCGTTTCTTTCATACAGCTGCAAAAAGAAGAGGTGCTGACAGAATATAGCAAGTGGATTTTGCATGTCTTTATCACCAAAACTCGTGCCTGCTACGTGCAGAAAGAGAGAAAGAACCATGAGCTAAACCAGAATCTTTCACGTGCTATTTGCAAACAGCGGCAGCCTGGCCAGCGATCGTGCAGAGCCTCCAGCACTGTGAGGACCGACACAGTCTGATCAGAGGAGGTCTCCACAGCAGAGCCTTCTTTTGGGCAACAGCACAGCTCAAAGGTTCCCAAATGTCTGACAAAAGATGTTTTCACCAACACTGCTGTGACTGCTGGAAGGAGCAAGAGCTCGTCCCTCTCGACTGCTCCTCACGTGGGAGCAGTTCACACACATCCCTGCTGACACACGGACCACACCGCGAGTCCCCAGGGCAGGGTCCCTTCTTCTGGTCAGTCCTGTGTCCCCGTGACTAAAGGAAAAGCTGAGTGCAGCCTGTGTAAGACCAGAGGCTCAGGTCCCCGTGGAACCAAACCAAACCAAACCAAACCAAACCAAACCAAACCAAACCAAACCAGAAGTTCTTCCACAGTACAGCCAAAGGCAACAAAATAAATACAGTTACATACAGTATTGCTAATCTACACTCAATATTTAATTCCCTGAAAAAAATCATTAATTGTTCCTAGTTATTTCTGGGTTGCCTAGAAAGAAAATACTCATGAAGCATAAATACACAACTTCTAAAGTGAATATCTTACAGTGTATCTTTGAATAAAATGATAGACGTGGTAAACTTCTGCCAAATGCTGGAAGTGGTGAAACTTCTGTAACATTTCAGTCTTCTGCTGTTCGTGCTCTGTGGGAGTAAAAGGCATTGGTGTAAGTCTCCAAGACGAGTCCACAGGACTCGGTTGGAAGAAAACAGCATATGATGGTTTCAGCACCAGCATTTCCAAAGACATCTGTACCGGTTCAGGTGTGTTCCACCTACCTGTGCAAACCACACACGATACAGACTTGCCGTTTTCCTCAGCAAATTGCTGCTCTAAAACAGGCACGGCAAACCACAAAACAGCTGAAGCAATGGTTTTAACATAGCTAGAGGCTGCAGCTTACAGGTGGAACTGGAAACCTCAGCCATAACTTCAGAGTTTACAAATAAAATGAGTTTTGAAACATCCGTTTCATAAATATTAAATGCACTACTAAGCCAACTAAAAAAACCCACAACAGGTACGTATAGCGCCAGGCAAAAGGCAGTACTATCAATTTTTCGTATTCATTATTACTAAATTTTACTTATTACCTATTGGATCCACCTCTCTCCCAGTGAAATACATTCAGAAGACAAGATGGTAGGTAATGAACAATCAGTTTTATCTCTGTTGGCAGAAATGATCTGTAAAGTTCCTCTCCAACCTATGTTCAAACGCTAGATGCACCTTATACTCCAAGATCATCTTTTGTTTACCGGTACATTAACCCTCCAATCACCTTTGTAGTTAAAGTGTGTTGTGGGACGGTACATGAGGACACACGGTCCCAGGGACACGATTTTGATTCCGGTCACATTTCAAACAGAGGCCTACGCATGCTGATGTTGCTGGTTTGCTTATTTGATTTAATAAGCACATGGGAAAACCAGGGAGACTACAAAAATAGCACAAGCCAGAGTTATGCACAGCATTAAAAGAAAAACAAACCACCCCCCATCCCAAACAAAAAAACACACACAAAAAAACCCAACAAAAAAACACCACGACAAAAACAAAGCCACACAAGACTGAAGTGGTTGCAGCAACACCATCACAATTCAGTGATTGTTTCTCTACATGCACAAGAAGGTAACAAATACAAACTTCCTTTCAGTTCCTTACCTCGGGCTATATCTAAACACTGCATGGAAAGCATCCAGTAATAATAGGCTGCATCGTCAAATCGGCTTTCCAGCACAGCGTTGTGTGTGAGCTGCTCCAGCACTCGCACCGCTTCCCCCTGCCTGCCAGCCTTGTGAAACGCTGCGCAGAGCCAAACAAAGAGGATTTTACAGTGCGATTATATCAATTAACTGAAATTAATGTTTTTAAATTAAGAGCAGTCTATTCAGCCAATATCAAATATGCTATCCAGGGTAGGATAGAAAGGATTATACACTGGTATTTTTCTCCTTGAAAGCAGCAACACTAATGGAACATGAGAAGCATCTGTAGGTATTTTGTGGCTTTTGCACTGTCTCAGCAGCTCTTGAGCACTCAGATTTTGTACGATGCTGGTTGCTTTTTTTTAAATACAGAAAAGAACAAAAATGCTGTGCTGATTAGATATCTGTACAACCAATGGCAATCTCTAAACACTGCGAATCACAACTTCATTTAAAACTACAATAAATTAATATTTGAGGTTAGTGCTCTGGTTTGTAATGCTGAATATTTCAAAAGAGTACAGCATTTACTATATCCTTCTATTATTTATTAACAGCATTTCTTTATTTGATGCTCAGAAGCTAGTACAAAGCAAGATCCTGAATTCTGACCCCGTAAACATACACTGGCAAACACGGTCTCCATAGAGAGTAATGCGGATGGGGGGGGACCAACCCCCAAATCCGACCCCCCCAGCACAACTGGCTCCTGACTGCAGAGATAACCAGACTCTCCCATCGCTGCACCAGGATCTCCAGCTCGCCCCGCTCTGGGCATTTCTGTTTGCTGAGCCACAGCAGCGCAGAGCTTTGTGAACAAACCAGGGACACCCACATTCAGAGTTCCACAGGCAAACTGCCCAGCTGCCCTAAAACCAGCTGCTCAAAGGCTGGTGCTGAGACACACCAACTAGTTTTGTGGGGAGACAGATCAGGTCTGGCACATTCAGCAGCTTGGCCCTGGTATCAAATGCAGTTCCACGCTGAGATCTGCGTTGGCTGGAACAGCAGATCCAACAGTCCATGGAGCTGCACCTGAGGAAAGGAACCGTGGTACAGCGAGCTGGCTGCACACGGAGCTTGCTCCAGCATCGCCTTGGGCCTGGAACTCCAGGAATTACCTCTGGAGGCCTGGCCGCATGATGGGAGGCTGACGGTTCTCTTTAAAGGTGATTTTATAAGCCTAACAAAATACATGAAAACTCTTAAAGAAACGGGAAAGTTTTACTCGTACGAACACAGCATTACCTAAATATATGGAAAACCTATGCTTTCCACTCAGGTTTATAAGGTGGCTGCCATATTTTGAATTCTATTGTGATAAAAATATAATCTGGGCTGTCTTCATCAATATGCCAAATATTATTACCATGTGCCACACTGTGATGGAAAATCTGAACCTGTATTTAGATGCCATCATTTTTAATAGATCCATCACTTTTCTAATCAAATAAGACTGGTATTGAAAACATGGATTCTATTTGTTTTTTAATGCCACTGATAAGAAAGTCTCCAGGGCAGAGACTGGATACTCTGTATTGGAAAAGTTCGGAGCAAATCTCGAGTGACCAGTGATCTGTCAGCGACATTCTTACCTTTTTGGGCTTCTTCAAATCTGTCGTTCTCTGCGAGCCACTGGGCATAAGGGACATAGACGTCATCTTTGAATTCAGGATGCTTTTCACTCACAGCAAATGCCTGAGGTAAATAAAAATTTCATTTTTAGAATACTGCACTGTTTAAACAGTTAAAGGGTTTAGAATAGTCCATGGGGTCAATTCTTTAGCTCTAAGTAAATTCACAATAAAAATACATACACAGAGAGTGTAATCCATATTTTCTCCAGTATCAAACTAACGTACTTTAAAATAGAAAGCAATCAACAACTAAAGAAAAGAAGGTAAGCATAGTAGCTGTCTGGTTATTGAAACAGGGAAACTTGAAAGTGATTATCTAGGAAATGTAGTAAATTTCACAGCAAGAGACCAAAATATTTTTATTTTTACTGAATATATCTTATAAATAAATTGAAGGAACACTATAAGCACAGTTTAGATTCACTTTCTAAACTCGCTAACTAGGCAATAAAGGACTAGATCTACAATTTTCCAAAGCACCCACAGAATTGTGTGTGGAGCTGTCAATTCCAGCAGCACTTTGAGAACATTTCCACACCTGTCAAAACCTTCATGGGCAGAAGCAAGAACAAAATTCGGGGTGACCCCAGCTGCGAAGGGGGCGGCACTGACAGACCCATGTTTTTATGGAAAAACCCAGTGAAGTCAGAACTTCGCCTCATCAGAGGCATAAATCGAGCTACAGAGTGGGATCCACACTAACACAGCACGCAATCATCAGATCTAAGTTATATGCGTGGAATTCTCACTCAATTGTGTCCAAATTATAAGTAATACAGTTCAAAATAGAATTTGCCATCATATAATTACTGTTTATTCTTTCTGATGGACTAAAAGCATTCCACGGATTACCATGGAAGTGTGCGTGCAACTGTGACTCAACAGGCAAAGAGGGTGCTGAGAAGTGAGAGCAGAAATACTCAGCCAGGAAACTGGAGGGGGAAAAAGGCAAACAAACCCACCACCAGACAACGGCTGAGCACACAAAACTAACTGACATCCTCGGACGGACGCTGGTCCTGGCCATGCGGCCCTGGCAGGCGGGGCAGGGCTGCTCTGGACCCCACGCCGCGGCCTTACTCACCTCCTCCCAGCGCTGCGTGTCCACGTGGAGCTGCACCAGGGCTTTCAGGTCACCAACCTTCAGGTAGGTTTCTGCGGCATAGCCAGGGTTCTCCAGTTTTTTAAAATAGAAGGCACATTTGGACAAAGGCTCACGCTCAGCTTTATCCAGTTTTCGAGCAATTTCAATTAACCTAGACCCAGTGAAAAGAAGCCAGATGTTTCAGGGTCTGCCTTGTTGTTTTACCTTTTGTTTAACTATTGTAATAACTTTGTCTTTAATCAGTTACTGTTTAATAAATATCATAATAGTAGTACCACGCAACACTGGCTAAACAGTTTCCAGTAAACATTCAAAATCCCTTTTTTTTCCTTCGCCAAACTCAGAACCTGTTCCTTCAATCTTTACTCACACGTTCAGTTCCATATCTCAGACTCTTTGCACAGTCATGATGACAGAGAGAGGGAGCAGGTCCTGGGTGACGGGGTGACACGGGCCCCACGCCTCAGCCCTGCCCCAGACAGCGACCACCCCTCAGCCACACGGCACCGCTGAGGCGAGGGACGCCCGAGGCACCCCTCCAAGGTCTTACGGCAACTCCCAAACGACCCAAAGTGTCACCTGCTGCAAATCAAGGAGAATTTGACCAGTGACAGCAGCAGCCCCAGAATTTCTAGGGATCCTGTGCTCCAGTTGTCTTCTCTACCCACTCTGTGATCATCCCGACCAGCTCAGAAGGCCAGAAACAGGCTCTCCCATCAGCACTGCTGTGCCCATGCCCTGCAAAGCTTAGGGCATGCAGATTTTAGAGGAGCCTCGTGCTACAGATGAATCCATTCATGCTCTTTACTGTTGTAATGCATTTGTTTTCGTGACACAAATATATCCCTACTCTCTAACCACACGTAACGTTCAAAACATTTTCAATTGTAGATGTGCTTCAAATATGCAATTTGATATAAGCAAAGGCACATATCAAACAAGTTTTGTCTTATTTTAAAATTATGCAGAATTCATAACAACTCATTCAAGTTTTTACAATATATTATCTCTGAGATGGAACTAAAACCTACATCTCAACCCAGCCATGATCCCCACTGATTTCGATGGCCTTCATGTGCTCGCCTGCAGAGAGGTACATCTCCACTGCTGCTTTGGGTTCGTTGATATTCTTGGCCCAATCTGCTTGTTTTTTTATCAGCATCTTTGTGTCTTTGGGGTCTTCAGATCCCAGAAAATCCTGAAATAGTGCAATACAAAGGTTTGCATTACCTTCTGGTCACAAACATTTTTATAGTCCAAATTCTAAAATACATAAAGGATTTTATATGAACATCATTATGCCTCCTAAGAAAATAAATACTGCTACTGCATGCAGAGCAACATGAACTGATCTGGCCTTCATCAGCTCATCAGCAAGGCCCAGGGTTTGGTAGGAAACAATGGCAAGTCTCCTATTTAGGTAGTTTTCAATTAAAAAAAGAAGTGGGAGATTCTGGGATGACCAGGAGAAGGATGATACGGATGCCTCGGAGGTAATAAACACATCCTGGATTTCTTGGAAAGTTTGCTCTCTAGTGATCCTGTTTAAGTGGATACAATAATGATTTCTGCATGCTTTTCAAGAACAAAACAATACTTGTCTCAAAAACTGTAACAGATCAATTCCAAGTTTCAGATTTTCTTTTGCAAGCCAAGAAGGGATGTTTTCATCCTCAAAGGTGACCCAGCCGCACCCCAAGCTCAGTTAATCATATACTCACTTAGTCGTATGCTAGCACCAGGATGACCAGCCACAAATCAATTAAAGGCTGAAATTTCGTTTTGTGCAGACACTTGATAATTATATTGCAATATATCAAATAAGTTCTTTTATCATGACGGAATGACAGCTGCACAAAAGCAAAAGTGACTCTGAACTACTGGTTGGACTCGTGCACGGAACGCAGGCGCCAAGCCTGGCACTGGGACTGTGACCACTTTGGAAATGTTTCTAATCGTTTGTTCAGCTGCTTCTGCCAACACCGAAGCCCTGGCACCATATGGTTCACATCTGCTGACATCATGCACCAGGAAAAATAGACAAGTACTTCAACACCAGAAGGTCAATTGATTAAGGGCAATTTTGTCTGTTAACAGCACAGGCTATTGTCCGTCAGAACAGCTTCTATCAAAAGGAAACATAGAACAGAGGAGAAATGGAAAGGTGAGAGGGAAGTGGAAAATTACCTTATGCTCTGTGTTTCTGGTAAATTCTGATTCAGGATTAAAACCAAAACAAACCAGAACAGAACAACGAACGAGCAAAACCCCCCAAAGCAGCCGCACAACCAGGCGTCCCCCGAGCGCCGTGGGTGTCCCCGGGGCAGAGGCAGAGCCGTCCCCACCCCACGGAGCTGCTGCAGGATCCTGCTCCAGCGCCCCCTGCGCCAGCACAGCCCCAAGTCACCCAGGGACTACACATGTCAGGATAATCTTTGACTACGAAAAAAACAAGCGAAAGAATCGAGCCGAACGGCATCTTTGACACAACCTGTTCTCCAGCGTAGGTCACCCAAGTGAGTCCGTAATCAAAAGCTCAGCTTCTTCCAGCATAAAGAGCTTTTTGTGAGTTCTCAGTACTTCGTGATCTGGTATGGTGATAAGACGCCCATGACCACATATCAAAGCGCTCCCTGACCTCAGCCCAGCCTGGGTCCTCCAGCCAGAGCCAACCAAAGCCCAGCAACAGCGATCAGATCCTGGGAGGGTCCTCCGCAACCCCCCATGTATCCTTCCTCAGAAAAGTAACAGGCAAACAAGCGGGTTTTGCATATTCTGCCATGTATTGCGCAGTCCCTGCAGCACCAGCTTCCTTCATGTGCTATAAAGTACCTTTAATTTCTTCTGCATCGAGTTATTCTCAAGGAGAGGAGACACGAGACCTTTTGCTCTCTGCTAGTTAAATATAGACATGACTACAGCCAAGAATTAAAAGATTCTTATGAAGACTTATGGGAAAATTTTCATCTATGAATTACATTTATGTTCAAGAGGAGCCAAAACACTGAAGCTAACAAAGACTCATCAGCCAAAAATAGTAGAAGGCAGACTTACATCAGCAAAGCCCTGAAGTATTTATACGAAGATCTCGGAAGAAAAAGCTTTCTCTGCAGCACTGGTTGTGGAATCCGTGCAAAGCAGTTTAGATGCGTGCCAGAGTAAAGGCTCTGTCCTGCACTGGGCAGAACGAGGCTCTGATGGGTGATGGATGAGACTAAACAGCACAGGCATTCTCGGGGATTTTGATAAGAAAACACCATCGAAGACTTAAAAGCCAAGTAATGCTTTCTTATCAACATATAAAACCGTCACTTTTTAAGACCATATTCAATTCATTTCTGCATGCAAACAGAGTCTAAAAAAAGCCAAGACATGTTGAATCTTTGCAACATAATCTCTGGTAAATAAAAATGTACTAGGTTAGTATGCGATACACTTTATAAAATGCATTAATACAGAACTAACACACCTATTTAAGCTCAAACTCTGAAAGAAAAATATTTTTATTATAATATGGAAGTGAATTAAATGCATGGTGCACTCACCTCTGCTTTGCATGTGTACTACCTCACTACCTTTGGAAGACAAAAAAATAAAAGGAGACTCGAACAAAATATAGGGGAAGAAGCAGTAATGAAAATGAGATTTTTAGGTTTTTTAAAAAAGGAAAATTACTATGGATAATAGTACATAATCACAATGAAAGAGTCACTTTTGGTAGTGTCCAACAAAAACTCCACTGAAAACCCATGAATGGACACATCTGAAAACATACAAAACACGATCTGCTGCCTCAGTAGCAGCCTTCAATCAATTAACTGAGAAAATAAAGATGGAATTCAAAGCCTGCATTTCATCCAATCTTTTTGTAGGACCAGACTTTGAAAACAGTTACATGTACATTAATATTTCTGCATTTAAATATTCAGTTGCAAACGATTACCTTTGCACAGTCAAACATGCGTAAATCAGAGTACATCTCCAGAGCCAGGTTTTCATGTCCACTCTTTTTGTACAACTTTGCTGCCTCATGGAATTTTCCCTGGTAGGCATAAACGTCTGCTAGGAACAGCTCGCTGTTGTTCTCGCCGTGCTTCTTCCGCTCCTGCAAAACAAACCAAGGAGACATGTAGAAAATATTCCAGCTGATCGGGACCTAGGTGAGAAATAGCCATTGAAGAATTACATCTTCAGGCTTGGGTTTTAACTGTTAATAAAAACCCATAACAGGATATGATAATTATGCCTCTCCTACATTTCTGGTGAATTTATAATTAAAGGATTAAATCCCTTCTTAATTAACATTAGGAAGAGCAAAATTAAATGTCACTATACAAACCAAAGTGATGAAAAATCACTTCTCTTGATTTCACAGAGGAAAATGAATACATGCTATCATTATGCTACGCTATTTTAAAAAAAGGCACCTGATGGGTTCCTTGTTTTCTCCTGTATAAACTCACCAGCATGTAATTTGTCTAAATTAACAGTATGTGCGGGTGGGATGACAAACATGGAAATAATTGCTAGCAACATGCAGATTCAAAAAGTATGTTAACCTGCCCCCGAACAACAGCCGGTGTCACCACCGCTGCCCCACGTGCAAGATCTCCTGATTCCGGGCAGGCAGCAGCGGCTCCCGGGGCACCCGCAGGCACTGCTGCGGTCACCCGGTGTCACAGACACCCCGCGGTGGGACCCAACGGACACCGCACGGTGGGACCCACAGGGACACCCAGCAGTGGGACCCACGGGGACACCCCGCGGTGGGACCCACGGGGCCACACTGGCCTCACGGGACCAGTGCGCACACGTGCACGTGGCTGTGTGCGTTTTAACGTGTATGTTTTATCCTGTGTCTTGGAAACGCATGACTGCCCTGCTTGGGATAAAATTATTACCACTGTTAGCCCAGCTGACATGGAAACACAGAGATGTGAGCCGAATTCAAAGAAAACCGCACGGAAAGGGGAAAAGCACAAATTCTGCTCTCTGCTGCCAAAGGAGCCTCAGCCGTCACTCCTGGCTGCACTATGGACTGGGCTGGTGCTGACAGCTCCCTTTACAAACTTGGTTAAAGGAACAAGCAGAGGAATTGTTACACCATTTTTCAAAGATTTCACAGAATCTTGCCAGATATGGAGATCTGGCAGTTATGTTTCCTGTTCTCATCAATTAGAAAACACGTGTGTCACTGAGAGCAAACCCTCATACGAAGGGAACGTGTGCTCGGTTACAGCCTGACCAGCCCTCCCACGAACCCGGCACACGGCCAGCGAGAGTGAGCAATGATGCACAACTCTCACTGCAGAAGGAGCATTTCAAGGAGTCTGAAAGTAAGTTCATGCCTATTTATAAGGGGCACCTTTCTTATTAAACAGAATATAACACAGTAATTCCAGAATATCCTCAATAGATGCAGATGTGGAGAGGCATACGTGGAAAAGAAAGGTTAGTAGAGCTGAGAGAATGCTCTTATGTACCCATCTACCCTTTAAACACACACACACACAAAAAAAAAAGAAAAAGAAAAGAGAGGGGGTCCTGATGCAGAACTTCGTCCCGTGCTGGACACCAAGTTAACTGCAACCAACTGGTGTCTGACAGAACCAGGACGCTGTGCAGAAGTGGCAGCCAAGGGATGGATTCTTTCAGAGAAGGTGTAAATCTTCTGTAAATTAGCCTGAGAAAGAGGAATTCCCTTTATGCCATCTCAACACCAATCTTGCAACCGAGCATTATCACGCACTCTTTGCAGAAGGACAAGGGTGATACCATCTCTTTTGATGTGCTCGTGACAGACAGTTATTGTCTAGTGAAAGTCTATCGAGAAGTGTGAAAAGAATAAGAACGAGTGATTAGAGCACAGTATGGAAGTAAGGAATCCAAAATTCTATTTCCAGTTGTCACAGACTTGTCATGAGACCTTGAGTTTGTCATTTTATTTCTCTGGGCCTGTTTCTGGCTCTGCAAGGAGGAGATAATAGTAATTACCTATCTCCAGGGGGTAAGGAAAGGCTTAATTAACTCATGTTTATGAAGTGCTCTGTACTGAGCTCTGTTAGCACAGTAGTATTCTACCAATCATTAATTGAATATTGAACTTTTTTCCAGCTTTCCTGAGGACAGTTTCAGGAGTTCTCATTGTCCCACACCTCCATTTTCTTCCCATTACTAGAATTTGAGTCACCTCTGCTCATCAGGATCTTTCACTCTAAACACGTCTCCCACGGTCAGAAGCACTATCTGCACAGACATCCCTCCAAAATGCAAAGTACTGATTTTGGCAAAGCATTAAGTGTAAGAAAATACACTGTCTTTAACACTCTCTTACCTCTATGCTGCTGATCAACTCTAAATATCTAAGGTCTCGTACTCTGGTAAATGCCTATTGAAAAGAAAAAAGAATAAAAGTAATTAACTTGAAAAGCCAAAAAAACCAACAGAAGTTTGTTACACATAAATCAAGCTGTCTTTGTGCAAACAGGCCAGGCAGAAACACGCTGGGTTTGTGCGGTCCCCAACCCGACGGGTCCCCATGGCATCACAGACAGGCGAGGGTACGATCCCAACTGCTTCTCACCGCAAACAGCAGCGGGGACCGGCCGCAGTGCATGTGTCAGTCCCACAAAATACAAAATGCCCCTTCAAATGTGACATTTGATTATTCTAGCTATTTCACAGCTTTGCCGTTTTGATGAGGCACGATACAGACAAGGAAATTCAAGGAAGCTATTACAAGGTAGAACACATAATTGATCGTATTGCCAAAGCATACTGCATGTGCTTCTAGTTTTACACCAGTCTGAAAATCTAGTGCAGAAGTAGCTCAGGGAGAAGAAAGGAAGGAGGAGGACGGTAAGATAAAAATCCTGCAAGCCAGTGTAACATGTTGTGCAAACGGAGACACATGTGAACCCCAAAGCCACAAGCGCAGCCACGTGCGAGTTACAGCGGCTTAGTACTTATTCTTGACATTCATCAAAACCTAGAAATTTAACTCTTTAGCCTGCATGTTCAAGACTTCTAACCAAACTAATGCTTAAGAGGGCATAGAATATTCTGCTTACACCAGATCGGCCTAGGAACTATGAGAGCCTTTAATGTCAAGAAGCTGCTTTTGTTCAAATTAATCCGCTCTAATTCTAAGAGGGCACTATTTTAAAATTCCAAGGAGGCACTGAAAACTTCTTTTTAAGAATATCTATTTGCATAAAGCCATCTATGAGACTGGAATTATTCTGATGCCTATACTTAAGAAAAAAAAAGCATTTAATTTCCTTTTTTTTAAAAAATCTGTTATTAAAAGATGTCTATCATTACAGGCCGTTCCCTCTGTATTTGTAGAATGTTTTGTCTTTCATACAATATTCATGACACTGAACTCAGTTCACCCTCTCTTATTGGAGAAAAGGTGGTAAAAGAAAACAGAGAAGTATTTTATGCCTGAGAAAACTCTGTTCTTCAGTATATGCCCATTTACAGACCAAGGCATTCCAGATGGCCAGTGACTAAACCGATGACATCCCGTCACCATTGCCTGCGCAGAACATCAGTGTAAATAACATAGAATATGAAACCTCCACGTTGGAGCTGCGGTCCCGTCAAAGCCGTTGGTAGCTGGGGAAAGGGCACACAGCCATTCTTTGCTGCCACCCGGCGGTGCCTGCACCGCTCCACAACCTTCCACTGCCCTCATGTCCATTAACGCCTCTTCCAGCACACCAAAGAAACCATTCATTCTGCATTTAACACTTCGATTTAGAATAAGGCATTTACCTAGAGAGAGAAATTCTATTTCAGTTTAAAACCTCACCTCAAAATTGAGAATATAACCAACCAACATTTTCTTTGGTATACGGAACAACATACGTCTACTAAAGACAAGAAGATAGTAACCAAGGAATACCACTATGTATTCCAGCTGCCATAAAACATCCATTATACACACACACTATATATGTGTGTATGTATTTTTATAAATATAAAACAAGCTTTCTGCTAAATAAGTAAAGAAGTGCTTTACCTTTTTAGCCGTTTCAAACTCCAGCCCTTCTAAGGCTTCCATGGCCAGTTCTCTCCAGTCAGCATCAGTCACTCCCAAACACGCTATTTGATAGGCTTCTTTAAACATTTTGCGTTCCAGATATTGATACATGGGTGCAGACTGAGGATTTCCATTAAAGACATGTATTAGAAACCACAATACTCAGATATATTAGTGGCATTCTGTACATACATTGGGGGAAAAATGTATTTGAATCACAGCCATTACAAGCTCCACAGAGAATAAATGTATATTTTTTGCAAAACAGACAGAACAACATTCTGACGTGGTTATTACTGTATGTTTAGACAAGTTGGGTTAACTATATTCCAAACTCATCCATCATGAAATCTTCAGTTCCTTGCATATTAAGAAGTAGTTAAGAACGTGAATTCTCCTGAGCATTGTACACACTAAATATTATGTACAATAAGCCAATGAGGTTTGTTTGGTTTGGATTTTTTTTAACACTACAGAAACAGGGCAAAGGAAGAGGCAGTTTGTTCTTGAAGGCCAAAGGCCAAGAAGCGGCACAACAGCCAGATGTGAAGCGCCCTTGCAACACCCAGAGGCGAGGGGCAGAGGAAGCACGCACAGCACCGCTGCCTGCCGCGCCCCACGACGCTGTTTGACCAACACTGCCGCGGCTAAGCCCAGAAGACACTGACCTCCAGGGCCTGCCCTAGCAGTGAAGTACAGAGAGAAACCATGGGCTGCGGGCTGACCCGGACAGACGGAGCCTCAGGATCTGCAGCTCCAGCCCTTGCAGCCCAAGAGTTAATTCATGCCAAATAAACAAAAATTAAATAGATCATGCAATATAACTTGAACATGATGAAAGTGTGAACTGCAATCGTTCTGGTAATGGAATATGATTAAGTCTCAGAAAAGCTTCTTCACTTCTTAAACATTGATGTTTATGAAATGTAAAGCAACGCTTAACGAGATTAAAGGATTACCTGTGGAACTTCAACAGCTGACATAGAAAACACATGAAGACAGAAGATCTTGGAGCCGTTGTAGCCCACCACAAAGCCCTGAAGTTTCTGCTGATGCACGGGGAAGTTGCTGGCTTTGATGTTGAGGTAGCCGCCCCCCGAGAAGCACAGCATGTCCTCGCACTGCGTGTTCCAGGCCACGCTGTTGGCGTTGGGCTCCTAACGCGCAAGAGAACTGCTGATTACAACACACACCATCGCATCTTCTTCCTGAAGAAATATGCATCCTGCAGCTAGAACGTTTGACCTATTAGAGACTGCGTGTTTACACACTCTTATTATTCATCTTTGTGATATTCTAAAGCGTAGTCTATTCCTAAACAGATTTATAGGCACATATTTGACATCTTAATAAACAGCTACAATTGCCTTTTTTTTTGTATTTACTAATGATCATATTAAACTGTAGCACATAATATAAAATTCCACAATAATACACTGTTAGCTAGTTAGCACATTTTATTGATCACTTTTCTGCCCGTAACAAAAAGGAAGTTACAGACTCTGTCTTTGTAGCACTTCATACTTTCTATCCAGTGTTCTCTGAAAATGTTTCATCAACATTAATGAGTGAACCCTCACACTGACTGCTAAACCGCCAACGAAGAGAGAATTATCATTATTCATTTTATAGTCTAAGAACACACGACGAACAAAGAAGTTTAGGCTTTAATTCTGCCTGTACTAATGATGAAGCCAAAATGCTCATTAACTGTAATGCTTCAAAGGGAACCAGGACAGAGCTCTAAATTAAACCGAAAAGGTCACACGTATAAGTGCTCTTTATTCAGCTGTTGCTCACATATATCTCCTGCCTTCTAATTCTCTGTCTGCCATCTCCAAAAGGGTAGTTTTGATAGAGAAATAGATCACAGCTAAATCCTACAAAATGTGAAAATGGCTTAAATGACAATTATATGAATTTCTGAACAGGAACACTATTGGTACGTTCTGTGCTCCAAAGCACTTCCTCCCCACCCCAATTTTTTTTTTAAGACTTTGAATTTTACCTGAAACAACAACTCTTTGGTGTGAATATCGTACACTAGGCAGGTATCGTTTTCATCCACCACCGCCAGCTTGTTCCGGGACGCGCTCATGTCCAGGCAGCGCACGGCTGTGGATTGCTTCAGCAGCACGATGGCGAAGGCATTATCGACAAATATCTTCAGAATCTAGGCAGATTTGAAACCAAAGTCAGCCCACCCATTCTTGTTCCCAAAACTAGAGGCAGCATAGTGGGTACACACTTGAATGCAGTTTAAGGCATGAGACTGCAATTTTTTTCAGATAAACTGGTCATTAAAATGAAGGAAATGCTTTCAGTTTGAGGTGTCTTGAAAAGATTTGTTTCCACAACATAATCTAGGTTACAAGCCTATACAAATAAAACACATGCTATACATCCTGGATGATTTAATGCTCCACTAGTTGAACAGTTACATTAATATACTACTACAGAAGTATACAGCACAGAGACAGAAGACACAAAGGATCTCAACTCCCTCTCTGTTCCTGTTCTCCATGTCAATACCTCCAGGCTTCAGTCTCAAACACTCAGCCGCTCACTGGCTTTTGAACCAAAAAGCAATGTCAGCTCTAGAACACCCACACCTCCCGCAGTGGTCAGCAGGTATGCCCCCAGCCCACACTGAGCACAAACGTTCTCTCCGTTCACCAACAACTCCGTTTTTGTCAGTCGTTCCTAACAATTTATGGACTTTAGACAAAGTTAAACATGTTTGTACAAATTTTACAGCCAGAGAAGGTGGAAGATGGAAGAAATCAGGTTTTAATCACGAGACCCTGTTAGATAAAACTCTGGGTTGTAAAAGAGCATGCTGCTCCTAAGGCCTCCCCCTCAGAGCATAAGCCAGACTTCACTTGCAGTGAAAAAACACATCAAAGACATCATGTGTTACCTGACCATTCTTTAGGCCAACTAAGAGGCCTTCTCTTCCTGGAGGTCCTCCAATTACTTTAATGTAACGAATAAGAGATTCCATCAGCCATTCTCGTTCTTTAACGCCGCTAAATGAAAGGCACTGTAACCTTTTCTCCTGAAGACACAATAACATACAAAACACTGCATGGAGGTAAAGATAAAGCTACTGTGTCCTTGCTGTGCTATGTTTATACCTACACTCGCACAAGTGCCTGCTCTTACATACAAAAATCATAAAGTCAAACAGAAAATTTAACAGGGTGAATTCTTTAAGGTTTTCCAATACTATGAACAAATAAAAACACCCCCACCACCTTTTTCTAGCAGTTCACCCCCACCCAAAAGGTCTCCTGGACGGTGTGCCAATGGACCAGATTCACTCCTGAGACAGCTGAATGGCAGCAGAGGCAGGGGCGGGTGCCACAGCTCTCGCTGAGCCGCGTCTCAGCGCTGCACGTTCCAAGAGCACAACGCTGGGGACCCCGAGCAGAAACCGTCCCAGGCCATCAGCACAACTCCTCCCAGCTGTGGGACAGCACCTCACAGCCTGTGTGCACCCCAAGAACACTCGACATTTTTAAGGCACATACCTGGCATAAAATAATGTGATTTGAACACACAACCAGCAAGTTGCATTCAAATTTTTTTACTATCTTTTCCTTCACCCGATAATACATATCTGAAGAGTCATCTGAGTATAACTCATAAATCAGGATTTTCTCTGGCATCTGGATTGCTAATCTGTTTTTGTAGATCGCAATTTTCTTTACAAGCTCTCTGCCTTTTATTCTGACTAGGGAGAAAAAAAAACAAACATAAAAACAATACACTATAGGCTGACATGAAAATAATTTATACAGAAATCAGAAAATTTATTAATACATTAAAATTGCATCTTTCTAAAGCATCTCTAAAATTAAAAGTAGATTCCTGCTCGGATACGTTTGTCGTTCTGCATCTACCTAACCTACTATTCCCAGTGCAATTTATCACCCTCTATTATTTGTAAACAGCACGTTCTGGGACGACACTTTGACCCTTTGCCATAAAAAGCCAGTGGATATGAAGAAACAAAATAAACACAACCCTTGAGGCTGCAAGTAAGGAAAAAAAAAAGCTAAATATGATGTACAGTATTTTTATCTCATGGGCAGATTAAAACCTTATATTCAAAGCCTCTGCCCCTCCCAATGTCCTTGCAAATCCCCACATCTTTCATTAAGCTTGTCAGTGCTGAGCCTCCAGAATCCAAGTTTGCGCTGTCCTCCTGCAAACGCTATTCCACAGTTTTACTGTCAAAGTGACAGCCTGTCTGGTACAGGCAGCGTATCTCCCAAGTGTTCTGATGGATATTAATTAAAAAACCAAACCAAAACAGAATGAGTGAAGCTCTGGCCTGAGTGCAAGTGTGAAATTACCTTTTTGTTCAGTGATGAGGTGCTGGACAATAACATCAGTCATGCTGTCCCTGTAAGCGTAGCGATCTTTATACAGGCCATGAACAGTGCTGAAAATCAACTGATAAAAGGATATTGTTCCATCTTGGCATCCTACTGCCTGAACACAAGAAGAAAACAATTTCCATTAATTGATTTGTGTAGGTGAGAATTGACAAAATGTACAGCATTTATATGAAAATTATATTCCTTTTCATGCACAACGTATAGATTGACACCAATTACAGCCCACTGGTACTTAGGCAGCGGTAAAAGTGCAGTGCAAAATGAGTGACCTCATGACGGTGGGTAGGTGGGTTTGGTTTGATTATGCTGTCAGGTTTTGGGGTTTTTCTTGGGTGTGGTGAGTTGGTTGGTTGGTTTTGAATTCTCTCTGTATCTCTTCGCATTTGTGCAGTGACACAGAGCGAAGCATTTCTGGCTAACAGTTGTCTTGCAGGCATTTTCCACGAGATGGAATGCTAGAAATTCAATGTTTTCTTGCCAACACGGAATTAGATTTGGTCAACACAGAAATTAGCTGCCATTTTTTCTTTTCTTCCCTCTATTTTAATTAAAATGAAGCAAATGCCTTACCATATGAAAAGAGCTGTTACGCTATTTACAGCCTTCTTGCAGCTCAAGTTTTACTCCTGCAGGATATTTTTAATTTTGGTGGTAGTTCTAGGGCCTCACTAGACACTGCTGAGCTTCTGCTGCCTCAGTAAGAACGTTTAGATTGAACAACTGAGTTTGAAAATTATGGTCTTACCTCATATAACAAAGTCTCTATGAAAAAGTCAGAAAAATGTTCCTACTCACCACGTAGTTGGAGTCTGGCTTAACTTTGCACGTCCACACCCAACTGCTTTGCTCTCCTATGGTACCAAGGCGCACGCCATCCTTTGTGAAGAGGGAAACTTGTTTATCTGAACCTCCCAGTAAAATATACTCTCCTTTAGTAAAATAGCTAACACAGCAAGGGTCAAAATTGAGCATTCTGTCCTTCCCAATCTACAAGTGGAAAAAAAAATCAAAACCATTAACAAATAGATAATTTCATGTTTTCCCAAGGCAACAAGTGCCATCACTGATTCCATTCTTCCCACCCCTCCAGCCACGCACAACTTTTTATACCCTGAACCACGGGTTGTATTAACATTCCCAAAGGCAGCTCTAAAACACATCCAAGAAGCCCTCCCAAACCTAGCGACTCAGAACACCAGCAATTCACAGAACCCCCCTTTAACTGGCTGAAAAAAATACAAAGATCTCTTCTACAGACCAGTAAGCCAGGTCACAAAAGTCAGCGAAGCTGTAAGGGCTTTAATACAAAAATTGTAAGAGAGCAGTTGAGTTGCCATGGGAGAAACAAGAGCTGAAGGAAAAGATGGTAAAAAAAAAACCAAGCAGACTCATAAAAGGGTGGGAAAACAGAACACATTTAATGTAGCTAATAAAGCTCTAGTATGCAAACACTTTGAGCACAGGACACAAAGCAGAATCAGAAATGACCTGCCCCTGTTGAATGCACTTTGTAAAGCATACCTGTTTGCCGCTCAGCTGGTAAAAGGAAAGTCTCTGACCCCAGTCTGCCACAGCTAAAATATCATTGCGTTCGTCTCTAACAAAAACAAAGTAGTCATTCTATAGCAATTTATTAATACATTTCTTAGAGCAACACAGCCAATAAGATAGCAGAATATACTTCATATTAGTCTTTAAAAACCACAAACTGAAAGGACAGCAGATACATCTTGCCATTTAAAACTGAAAAGAAAGCTTGGGGACACAAAAGAAAAATCCATCTCCTTTACAGGAATGGCTGCAGAGCTTGACGTGTCCCTTGGTGTGCAGCAACACAAGCAGTGGGGACAGTGACGCTCATGGTCCCTGAAACAGGTGAAGCACGTGGGCCCAGACTCTGGTCTTGGCGGCAGCACCGGTGAAGTGCAGTTACCAGTGAGAGGTGGGAAACCCAACGCTGCCACAAGACCAGCGGAGGAGGAGGCTCCAGGCCACACGTCTCTTAACTTTGGAACTCTGATGTGATCTGTTCGTCTTGGAGCAAAACATGAGAGCCACCTTCTCCACTGCTCCTTGCTAGGGAGGGAGATGGCGATCTGAGCATTCTGCTGCAAATAAAGCTTCCCGACAGCAACTGAGCAAAAAGGAAACAATTAAAAAACCTAATGGAAATCCAACTGTTTAGTAAGCGCCGTTCCTTTGCTCAATGTGTGATGCAGGCACCCGTGGGGAAAAGCAATGTGCTGTCACGTACTTAAGAACTATCTCATAACGAACACATACTAGCAGAGTTAATTAAGACCATACAGGCATCTGTTCATCTAGAATTTCCTCATTTGTGAATGTCTGATTTTGTACCCTGCATAATACTGTATGCCCTTGGTCCTTTCTGTACATTACTGTTCTGGATTTTATACATACATATATATATATATGTTCCTTTGAAGTTTCACTCACAAGTTGAAATCCTCAGAGGCTGCTTCTTCCCGAGGGTCTTCTCTCTCAGTCCCACTACCCTGCCTACCGCCAGGCCTGCATGTCAGAACCGGTATCTCCTCTACACAGCTGTGACCTGACTCCACTTCGCCATCTGCTCTGCTCCAAAAACTCTCCCACCGACTGCAATAGCAAGTGTCTATTCACATATTTGGGACAATATTCCCTCTGAACTGAAGTAAAAAACCAGCTCCTCTCTCTCCCCCAATCCAACACTCACAGCCCCCACCACCCACAAAACGAACAAACAAACAAAACACCAAACAAACAAACAGCACAAACACGACAGACAAAGGAAATACTTCTTGAGAAATAAGCGGAACTGGTTCCCAGTTTCTCCATCCAGTTAAAGACTGGCAGCAAAGCCAAAACCCAATACATGATCACTTAAAAAAAGGTAATGTAGTACATAGCATTAATTTGGTTGAGCAGGGATAAAAGTCAAGCCTTTCTGCAATCAATAAGCCAAGGATTATCTATTCAGCATGACAAAAAAGGACGTGTGAAATTATTTACCTGGATGGATTCCAACAAATTGACCATATCGGAGCTGAAGCACCCCCTGTACGCTCTATTTTAACTTTCTCGTCACCGTTTTTATTCCTGATGCTGACAATGCCGTTGAACATCCCCAAAGCAAGGTACTGGCCATCGTTGGTCCAGCTGATAAAACACACACACACACTGAAGAGCAAACTACTGAAAACAAGCAGCAGGGAGGTAGGATGGTGTACACACTCCAGTGTGGATGATAGAAATAGACTGCTGGGAGGCAGCCAGTCATCCTACAGTTTGTTTATGCATCTAAATCCACATTCATGGAAACAGCATGCACTACAGCAAGGATATTTTATAATATACACAGAAATTAAAAAATGTAGAAATAAAAAAAAACCCGCTATCATCTGCTTGCAATACTCCTAACATGTGCTAAGTAGCAGATACATTTTTGGGGATGACAGTGTTGGCAGGAGACAAGAGTGTTTTAAAAGCCACATTTAGAACCCTGATCAGATCAAACTGCGCAGTGTGGGACAGAGGAGACCTGGTTCCCACTCTGGTCTCTCGGGCAGTTAGACGGTGGCTTTGCACAAATTAATGTGCCCTCGCTTCAGTTCCCCCAGAATGGTAACATCTCCTTCTCCTGAAAATACCAACAACACAGGAGAATAGCTCTACAAACAGAAAGTAGAATTATTTTTCCTCTAACTTAATTTGATAGCTATTGCACAGGATGGCTAAACAGAGGGAGCGAGACGTTAAGACACTTGCTCAAGACCAGAACACCTTCCTAATATTTTCAGAATAACTCAGTTATAAGCAGTATCAAATAAAAACCAAACCCCTTTGCTATTAAAAAAGGGGGGAGAAGCCTCTCTCGTACCACTACATACTGTCACTGCATAGGTTGAACTATTTCACCTGAACCTTTTTTTTTAAAGCTTGCACATTATTTTAAATTGTTTGTATTGAAAAAAAAAATGACATGGGTAATCCTTAGAACTTACCTACAGCAAGTAATCTTACTGCTAGTTTTATTTTTAGAGACTGACTTCTGTTCAGGAGACCACAAGCCTTGATTGAAGCAAACAAAAGCCAAAATAAATGACATGTAAGCATTTACCAGTGTTCAGATTAGAAACTAATACTGCCAGAAAACTCAGCTGGAACTTTAGAGGGATCAAAGTCCCATCCACTGCTAGAAGAACATTTCAATACATATTATTTATCAGTAAATGGGGAAAAGAATCCACCTAAATACCACAAAGGGCGTCTTTCCAAAAAATCATGGTCACACAGCAGTACATTTATCCCTGTGGCACCTCACAGGCTGTCGTGGTATCTCAGAACTGTACCTGTGCGCAGTCAGCTCAGCTATACAGCTCTAGCAGAGTTTACTGGCTGAATTAAGTTAGAGGAAGACCCACCGAAATCACTGGAAGAGCAGGACGCCAGCTGATGAGTAAGAGGATTGTACGAAACGCACTGTATAGAGTCATTATGCCTAGAACAAAGTTACAAACGTATTTCAATAAATCAGTCTTAAATGCCCGCTTTGCTGACTTTCAGCAAGATAGCTGAAAGGTTTGCCAGATGCCAGAAATAATTTGATCAGTTTATATTACATTAAATTAATCTGCAATTACTGTAAACTAAATCAGTAATAAACCTTA
Organism: Pampusana beccarii; assembly: GCA_013399365.1. NCBI lineage: Eukaryota > Metazoa > Chordata > Aves > Columbiformes > Columbidae > Pampusana > Pampusana beccarii. The sequence continues at coordinate 209,047 of VWYH01002298.1, read as the reverse complement.
AAAAAAAAATTTATGCGGCAGCATTCACTGTATTTCATCAAGGTTAGCTAAAAATGTATGTAGAGGGTGGTTTGTGAAATGTGACTAAAGGCTCTATCCAAATTCCAAACCAAATGTGCTTGGTTTAGATTCTAAAACAAGTGCTCCTAGCAGTACACCAGTTTGTGCATACTAACTAGGGATAAACGTACACACACATTCAGACACAGAATCCGAAGGTGTCGTTTAAGAGGGATGACAGGAAAACAAAGCCAGAAGCTAGATGGAAATATACTGAAAGTACCAAATCTTATATTTAATTTGGTCTTCGAACCAGAATGATATTAATTTTATTATACAAGATCAGAGTAAGATTCTGTTTCATTTTCTTTCGATCCATACATTTTCCTCAGTTCTCTGACAGCCCTTTAAATTCAGAGATTTATCTAGGCTTCTCACACTCTTTTATGACTTTAATTGCTTTCCTGCCTCATTCAGACACTTTGACTGCTCTTTTCTTCTTCCCTATTTCCCACTCACCAGCATTTTCTCTGACCTTACTCAACCTTCTTCCAAATCTAACAGCACGTACTCTCTGACAGCAGAAGTGCAGAATCAAAGCCTGGTTTTGAGGCACAGAATTGAAAGGCATCACTTACGTGTATTTCAGAATTCCTTCTAACTTTGAAGTCCAAATTATCACACTTTTATCAGCAGAGCCAGATGCAAAACGTTTGCCTAGGAATTAAACAGAATTTAAATCCCACGCATACAAGAGGCACTTTAACTCCAAATACTCAATCAAAGAGAGAGCAAAAAGTTGTTGAACTTGACAAGGCTCAGTAAAGCGCCTGACACTGCAAAGGTCTTGATGCAACCGTGCTGCTCTGACCCCGTGATGCCCCGATGACTTTATATCGTCATTCCCAGCGAGCGCCTGGCTGATGCCCAGCCACAGGAGGCAGGGTCAGCCCTTCCAGCACTGCCAGGCACAGGCCGGACATTTGTGTTAACAGCGTCAAAGGGAAAATGGGACATTTTCATGGGTATCACCTATAACTGAAACAGCAGCATTTGAGAGCAAGTCCTTTGAGTCCGCACAGAATGAGAATTGGAGACAATGACAGGACTGGAAGCAGAATAAGGTCTGTAGTGAGCACGGAAATGTGTGAGGGATCAGGAGATCAGGAGGCTTGGGGCTAGAGGAGCTGTGGGAATACAAACCAGAGGCAGGCGGAGCACCAGGACGAGGGATCTCTGGGGTACTCACCTCCTCTCCTTACCCCACAAATACAAACTTAGCCATTGTGAAGCAGAAGGAAAGTGGGAACCACAGCTCTTAGATTAACAGGTGGCCTCACACTGAATGTACAGGACTGCTGCACGTGGCATTTGTACAGGAGTTCAAACCCGCCGGGAAAAAATGAACAAACCACCAGCACTCACACACGTTCAAAATACTGTTACTGAAACAACCCTGATTTCTCTATTTATCAATTGGCAATAAGAAATGGAAGATGTGCACTTCACAAACCAGGCTAACAAAATAATATTTACCATCTCTAGCGTAAGCCACACAGTACACGGTGTCCTTATGTCCTTTCAAAGGCTGAATTAAGGTTCCATCAGAAGTATCATACACCTGTTTAAACAGGGAGGAAACAAAAACAAGCATATGACAAAGAAAACATACATAAAATCTTCCAGTGAGGACTGGGATATAAAATTACTGAAGGCCAACATGATTAGACACTTTTTTGTTTGCTTTTTTGCACAGCATACAGTCCATGCAAGACAAAACGTTTTAAAGTGTAGAAGCAGCTTTCCTTGATGTGATACTTCTCGGAATGAAAAAAGACTCAGTGTCAGAAAATTACATGCACTAAAGAAATTTCCAAACAGCTCATTTGGGCAGCTTGTTTTACTTCTTTCTCTTCTTTCCCCTGCATTGGACGTTAAAACATAATAAATTACTGGAAAGGACAATCACTAAATATACCATTCTGTGGAAAACATATAAATTAAGTATAAAAAAATAAAGCCTACATCTCTACAACCTCGCCATCCATCCCTCCCTCCTGGCAGTGTGCACACCTGCCCCATCTGGGAGCTTTACAGGAGCCACGAGCAGCGCGGTTCTGAGCGGGTGAACCCAGAGAACAGCAAAACGCTCCAGTTGAAGCTTCTTACACAGGAGAGAACATCCATTTGAGTTTCTTTCCCCCTTTCACAGAGATTTTCATGAAACTCGTGACAAGGTGGTATTTGTACAGCATGCCTCTGAGCTACGTTTGGATGCAGGTGAATGGATTCCAAACCACCGGGTGAGGTGCGAGAGGATGGGATGACACAAGAGACTTAAATCTCATTACTCTTGGAAACAGAGCTTAAAACTTGGAAAGAAACATTAAAAAGCTTCAAAACACTTTACGGTTAGTCTGCATTAATACGTATGTAAAGATGAGGCTGGACTGGCAGAGATAAAAGGATTTTTGATGGGTTATATTAATAAGTTAATGTGAAAGAAATCATATTCATACAGCTGTAAATGCAAAATGAAAAAAAAAAACCAACATTTCCCTACCAGCAGTCTATTTCCAGCAGCAATGACCAACTGAGTGCCATCCGGTTTGAACTCAAGATCATAAATACTACAGAAAAAAAAATAGATTAGTAGGCAGAAAATAAATTCCTTTTACCGTCAAAGATGCCGCATACCAGAAGTTGCTAACTGCGTGTTTCGGAGCACCGGTGACTGCTGAGGAAACCCCCAGAGGAGCCGCCGTGAGCAGCTCCCGCTCAGGAGCCCCGAGCACCGGGCTGAGCGCGCACGGACCCGCCCCGGTACACGGGCTGCTGCCCGGGGCTCACGGAACGTGGAAAAGGCCAAAACAGCCCCCAGGAAGCATTCGCTTCACCGGATCCCCGGCACCCAAAGGCCCGGGGCACCCACGGGCGGAGCGGCCCCGGACAGGGGAACGGGACAGGGGGAAGGGACAGGGGAAGGGACAGGGGAACGGGACAGGGGCCGCTGCGCGCGGGGCGGGCCCAGCGCCGCCTCAACGAGCTGCCCCGGGCCGTCCCACACGCGGGAATCGGCCGTGCCCGGCCCCGCTCCCGGCCCACAGCCCCTCCCCGGTCCGTACGCGCCCGGCTGTCCCCGGGCCGCTCACCACTGCTCGGCCTTGTCCCGCCAGGTGAGCGCGGTCCGCATCCCCGCCGGGCCGGGCCGGGCCGCCGCGCGTGTTTACACCCGCCCTTCGCTGCCACGGGCAACGCGCATGCGCTCGGGGCCCCGCCGATCCGCCGGCTCGGCAGGGGGCGCCCGCCAGCGCGGCCGGGATGCGCTTGCGCAGGCGAGAAGGCGGGAAGGGCGGTGCGTCACGTGACAGCGGAGCGCGAGCCGGCGGCGCGTCACGTGACAGCGGAGCGCGAGCCGGCGGCGCGATGGCGGAGGGGGGTTCGGAGCGGGGTCCCGCCGGAGCGGCTCCTTCCCACAGCAGCCTCCCGGGCGGCAGCCCCGACGGGGCGGCGCTGGAGCGGCCTGGCGGCGGGGGCTTGGCGGAGAGGGGCGGCCCCGGCGGCTGGCGGACGGTGACCAGGCGGCGGCAGTCGGGCCGCACCGCGGGCAGAACCGACGTGTATTTCGTCAGGTGAGGCCAGGGGCCCGCGGCCTGTGCCCCGCTGCTCCGGGCCTGTGCCCGCCCGTGACCCGCTGTGGCGGGTGTGGGCGCGGAGCGGGTGTACACGGGTGTCTGTGGAGTCTCGCGGCAAAACTCGCATGGTCGAGTCACAGCGTTGTGTGTGTGCAGCCACCAGCCTGTCAGCTGCTCGTTTGTTGTTCTTAATCACCACAACAGTTGTTTAAGTGAAGAACGGGAGAATGGAGAAGTCTCACAATCCGCTTTTCTCTCGTCCCGCAGCCCTGAAGGAAAAATGCTGAGATCAAAAAAGGCGCTTGTGGAGTATCTTCAGAAAACTGGGGAGACAACACTAAAAGTGGAAGATTTTGGTTTTATAGGCCCTCATCAGAGGAACACCCGCTCCAGGGTGAAAAGGTGCAGCACAAAAGCTGCGGGAACTGTTTTGGAAAATGATGATTGTCACAGTCAAGTGAGAGGCCTCAGTACACAAAACAGGGCAGAGGACAGAACTGGAAACGTTCAGACTGGAAATGAACACCTGGAAGATGTCACCTCTGCTCTGGAAAGTGAAGATTTGGTTACAAAAAGCATAAAACCAGAGGACTGCTTGAAAACCACAAAGAAGAGGGCAGGTAGGAAAAGTGTTCAGAATACAAAAATTGGAAGGAGCTCAGAAAAGAGGAATCGAGATAATACCCAACCCAGAAGGCAGAGAAGAGTGTGTAACAAACAGGAAAGAGAGTGCGTTCAAAACAAGAAGTTCTGCAGAAGGACAGATCTGCGTGTTGCTGACAGTCGGGGTATCGATGATCAGAACACAGACCCTGCGGGTGCAGGAAAAACACTGGTAAGGGTTTCCAGGGCCAGGTCGGACACACGGTTGAGATCAGTGACGGCTCGTGAGCGAAGGGAATTGAAGAGCCTGGCAGAGCAGGAATGTGTGGAGACAGGTTCTGATAATGCATCTTCTGCAGAGTCTGAGGAGAAAACCAATGGACTGAAAACAGGGAAAGAGACAGACAGAGGGAGTCCAGGTACCCAGGACGTTAAATCTGACGGTGGAATGGATGCTGACATCTGGCAGCCCTGTGACGAGAAAAGCTTCACCACAGTTAAAATGCCATCAGGTATTTGTGTGGGTTTGGGCAGAATATTACCCTAACGTGCTGCCAGGGCTTCTCCTGACTGTACGAGCAAAGTATTGCGATTCAGGTCCTGCTGCTTTGACATCTAAAACCATCTCATTTCTTTGTCCAGCAGCATTTAAATTAATGCAGATTAATTCACAACTGGAACTTACTCTACTGATGTCTTTAGCTGTATAGTGTAATATAATAATGTTCATTACCTTTGCACTAATTCATTTAATGTTGTTGCACAGTCGGTTGGTTTGATTCATAAAAAGGCTCGTTTTAGCTTGTTTCACACGCTGCATTATGTGGGCGACATTTAGTCTTTGCTTGTAGTTTGAGCCTGTTTCCTCAGACTGAGGCAAAGTAACAGTTTATCTTCTGAAGATTTTTTATAGAGTTGAAATACAGAGAGTACTGGAGTGAATCTAAAGCACATTTATGTTCTGTACACCCAACAAGAAATCCTTGTATTTCCATCACAACATAAGTGGAAATGGTGTGTGAAACGTGACAGCAAAATACTTGGTTTTTTTTTTTCTTTTTAATGCTAAAGTATTATTTCTTTACAGAAGAGTCTGTCCCACGAACACAAGTGGATAGGAGGAAAACAAGTCCATATTTTTCAAGTAAAAACAGTAAAGAAGGTATAGTATTCTTTGGAGAAATAAATGTTTTCTGGGGGAAGGAATAGGCTGGCTCAAGATGAAGTGATGTTTGGAAAATCTCCAGTTTTAGGCTGGCCATGCTTAGGTGGCATCAGAGAGCCCGGCTTACCGCTCCAGGGCTGATCTTGACCTGTTATAAGCCTCAGTGGTTTGTATTTTGCAAACCACCGTTGGGTCTGGTTCCGAACTCGGCAGCTGTGCAGTGCTGGGCTGTGTGGGCTCGGGAGAGCTCTCGTCAGCCCCTGGGGTGTTTCTCTGTCGGGGGGACTCCCTGCACCCCTCTGCTGCTGCTCTGTGCTGAGGGGGAGCTGAGGGACCCCTCTCCTCCCTAAATCCGTGGAGCAGGGAACGGGGCACAGCCAGGCAGCCGTGACTCCTGCGGCCTGTGCCAGGGGACACACAGTCCCCGGCAGTTCTGTAAAATTGTGTGTGAATTGCCGTGGTCTCTCCACATGTAGTGCCCCCACCCAGATGAATCTACTTGAAATGTTCCTCATTTTAAAAATTATTTTCCTTTAAGTGGGTGAGTCCATCCTTTATTGCCCAATAACTTTTCCTGCATTGCCTCTGTGTACAGCCCCCAGCCCACCTAGGAGGAAAGCCTTGAGAAAATGGACTCCTCCACGTTCTCCTTTTAATTTGGTCCAAGAAACACTTTTCCATGATCCATGGAAACTTCTCATTGCAACTATATTTCTCAATAAAACCTCAGGTAAATAGAGTGATACAATTTCATGTTGTGTAAATGTCGGGGTGGCGATTTTTAATGGCATTAATGAAAGAATACATTTATATTGTGCCAGTGGATTAAAAAAAAAAGAAGTTTAATTTGTGACTCTTGCCCCTGATAAAAGCTCCCTTCAAAAAGTGTGCACAGGTAATCTGAAGAGAGAATGACTCTTCTGTTTGTGGTGGTTTCTTTCACTAGGTAAAATGGCAATTCCTGTGCTCTGGGAGTTCTTCAAAAAATATCCTTCTCCTGAAATAACCCGGGCTGCGGACTGGAAGGAAATGTCAGAGCTGCTCAAACCGCTCGGCCTGTACGCGCTCAGAGCGAAAACCATCATCAAGTTCTCAGGTAGGTTTTCCCGACTGTGTTCACGGAACAGCCTGAATGGCACCAGTGAGACAAACAGCCTCATATTCAACCAGCACTCTGGGACTTTCCCTTCTGTTTGGCAAGTACTGCTGGTGGTTTATTTTATACAGCTTTGCGATATTGTTGGTCTTACACATGCAAAGCTGTTGATCCTGTTGTCTTAACTGCAACTGAAATAACACGTAGATAGTGAGATGGGCAAGAGGCCTTTGTCTGGGAGACTTCCTAGAGGGGAAGATATGAATGTCTGCAGGACTTGCCTTGGTGTTTTACACTCTGATAAAATGGCTCTGCTCTGCAGCACGTGACCGCCAGAAGGCCCTTCCAGGTGGAATTTTTCTATGATTCTGGTATTTTCTGTCCATAGAATGAAAGCATTCCTCTGTGGGTTCAGAGGAGATTGAATTAAAACTCACCCACAGTGATTTGTTTAAAAGGTGTTTAAGATACACCTTGTAGGTTTCATCACCTGCTTTCAGCAGGAAAGAGCTAGAACTTGTGTTTCGCATTTAAACTGCCCCGAAGTGCTGTTTCAGCAGCAGGGAGCAGGGTTTAGTGCCAGTGCGGGCAGCGGGGTGTGTGTTGTGTTGCAGACGAGTACCTGAGCAAGCGCTGGCGCTACCCCATCGAGCTGCACGGCATCGGCAAGTACGGGAACGACTCCTACCGCATCTTCTGCGTCAACGAGTGGAAGGAGGTGGGTGCTGCGGCCAGCGCGGGGCTCTGCCCGGCGGCTTCGGGGGCGTGGACCCGCTGGCTCACTTGGGCTAAAAAAAAATGGAGCATTTTTTTTATCTTCAGTAGGTTGAATTCCTAGAATGTACCTTTTACAAGTCTGAACCTGTAAATGAAGACTTGTCACATTGATTTTATTTTCTGTGATTTTGCACTTTCACTGTGTTATTTTTCTTGTTTCCTCGATGTGGGGGTGAGTCTCTTCCCTCCCCAGTTAAGAACTGAGTTCCCTGTATTTCCTGGTGTCTCTGCAGTCGGTGCTGGGGGGTCTGGGCTCGGCTGAGCTGCTCTGGTGGGGCACACAGGGCTGTTCTGCTCTCCAGCAAGGGATCCCTCCCCATTCACAGGGAACATGGCAGTCCAGGCCCGGCCAGGGGCCGTATCTGTGTCTGGCGGGGCGGAGGCGGCCGGAGTGCGGAGGGGAGATGGTTAGAGCGGGGAGCTGCGCTGACAGAAAGTGTTGTACTGACTGTTGACACTTCTGCTGTGCTTCAGGTGCAGCCGCAGGACCACAAGTTAAACGTGTATCACACGTGGCTGCGGGAGAACCAGGAGAGCCTGAGCCTCGGCTGAGCGTCAAGTGAGCGTCAGCCGAGCACCGTCTGAGCATCAGCCGCGCCCCAGCTGAGCATCAACCGAGCACCATCTGAGCTTCAACCGCACCCCGGCCGAGCGGAGCCGGTGCCCTCGCAGCGCTCACTCCTGCGGTGGGTGTCCTTGCAGGCTGCTCTGCTCACCAGGTTCTTAATTTCCGTGTGTGTGTAATGTGCCCGGCGCTGCTCATCGCTCTCATAGAACGTGTAAAATATCTGTAAATTTCTAATAAACGTGTCCGTGTTTTTGTACCGTCTGTTCGTTCTGTGCTGCACCCCCAGCCCCGTTCCCCGGTGCTGCGGCTAATGCGCGTGCGCGGCGGGCGGCACCGGGGGGCCCTGAGGCTGCAGGGCCCGGGCAGGGGCACCGCCCGCCCGCCAGGTGGCGGCCGCCCGCCCAGCGGGACTGGCGGAAGCAGCGCCCCGGCACAGCCTGGCGGAAGTGACGCCGCGCAGGTCCTGGCAGACTCGTGGCAAAAGCACGATTCGAGGCGCGGCGGGAGGCACCGGTCCGTTCTCCCGGGACGCCTCCGCCGGAGCGAGCCCGCCCGACAGAACGTCCCGGCGGGCGCACGGTGCCCCGCGAGGCTCCGGTGCCCGCACTGGGCAGGCGCGGCCCCGCACGGACCTGACAGGACCTTCCGTGTATCCCATCAGCCCCTGCGCGCGGGGCCGCCCCTTCTCTCAGCAGGCGCTGCCGTGGACGGCGCCATCGCGCACCCGGTGAGTCCGGATCCGCCGCCATCCGGCCCCCGGGGGCCGCGGGCCCGGCACGGCCGCTCCCCAGGGGCAGGTCCCACTGCCCGCTGCCGTCCCTGGCGGCCTCTCGGGACCAGGGGTTCTGCCCGCCGGGGCGCGGGGCCCTGCCCCGGGAACGGCCGGGGGCGGGCTCTGCTCCGCGGGGTGGGAGCGCTGGCGGAGCCGGCTCGGCCGCGCTCCGGAGCGGTGCGATCGCGGGGCGGAGGGGGAGCGGGCCCGGGGCCGCCCGGCGCGGTTCGTTTCCCCTGAAGTTGAATCGGGGGGTGGGAGCGAAAATGGTCACTTGTAGCGTTGGTGCTCGGGCTGCGCCTTCCGGCGGGGCGCTGAGCGCAGGGGCCGCAGCAGATTCCGCTGTTTTGTGTTGGGTGAGTTTTAGTCACTTTTAACCTTCAGGAACAGAACTTACATCGGTGTCCGCGCGGTAGGACCTGGTGTTCGGGAGCGGGACGGGCTCTGGAGCTGCTGGGCAGGAGATAACGGGTGGGGATGTGAGGACCTCCCAGGATCGCATCTGGAGAGCTGCCGGTGCTCTGCCAGCTTCGGAGGCGGGAGGGAGAGAAAGCGCAGCCGAACACCCATTCCCTGGCTGGCCTTGGCGTGGCCGCGCGGGGAAGAGACTCTGCTACACCTGCTGTGTGGGGGGACGTGTCGCCTGCGGTCGGGTTCCCCTTCTCATCCTGTCTGTCCGTCCTAGGCACCATGCCTGCCCTCAGACCTCTCGTCAAACCTAAAATCGTCAAGAAGAGGACCAAGAAGTTCATCCGCCATCAGTCCGATCGCTATGTCAAGATCAAGGTAAAGAGTCAGAGAAAATTCCTTAAAAAACGACTTCTGGGACAGTCAGATGCGGTTGCCTTTGGGGTGGATGATGAATTAAAGCACAAAGGTTCTGTGTTGAAGCGGCAGGCCGTGCCGTAACAGCCTGGCACTGCGGGGCTTTCTGGAGAGGGGTTTTGGCTAGAGCTGCTACCTAACAGCAGGTGTTCTCAGACTGACCTCGTAACCACTACATATTTTCTGCATTTCTCCAGCGCAACTGGCGCAAGCCGAGAGGTATCGATAACAGAGTTCGCCGGCGGTTCAAGGGCCAGATCCTGATGCCCAACATTGGTTACGGCAGCAATAAGAAGACGAAGCACATGCTGCCCACAGGCTTCAGGAAGTTCCTGGTCCACAACGTTAAGGAGCTGGAGGTGCTCATGATGAGCAACAAGTGAGTCCACGAGGCTCTGGGGCAGCACGGTTGGGCCGGGACACGGGCAGGAGACGAGGGAGGTTGTTGCTTTGAAGAGCAGGAAGGTTGTGTTGGTTTCCATAGAGCTGCGGTGCTGCCGGGGTGATCGGTGGCAGAGCCGCTCACGCAGGGCACAAGGTGTCTTGGGGCTGGTGAATTTGTACCTTTGGCAACAATCTGATGTTACAGTGGTGGCAAACGGCACTGTACTGCAGCACTGTGATAAAGCAGTGACTGAACTGTGGCTTCCAACTGTTCAGATGCAGGCCTGCATCTAGCACTTTGTTGCACAACAAAGTAATAATAGTAGTTAACACCATAAAAAGCTATTTCTCACCGACTCCTTGGTCGCAAGAGAGCAGGTGGGAGCGGAGCTGTGCTGAAGCCCAGCGCCTGCTCAGCCTGGACGGGTTGGGCTGGGCTGCAGGGCTTGGGGGTCGCTGGTTCGCCGTGTGCGGGGACACGGCCGCTGGGATGGCGCTGGGGCTCCTCGGCTGCCGCTGAGGCACGGGCTGTTTCCCGCAGGTCATACTGTGCAGAGATTGCTCACAACGTCTCCTCCAAGAACCGCAAGATCATCGTGGAGAGAGCGGCCCAGCTCGCCATCAAGATCACCAATCCCAACGCCAGACTGCGCAGCGAGGAGAACGAATAAAGCGGCTCCTGCAGCCAAGATGTATTTAATAAAGTGTAAAAACCAACTAGGCTGGCTGTTCTGAGTGGCTGAAGGGAAGGACTTGGGGTGCTGCAGCGACACAACCCCGCTGCACCCGCAGCAGCACCGTGCAGTGTTGCTGTGACAGCTGACACGTTCAGGAATAAGTGCACACACCCTCACGAGTGCATTTTTATTTTCTGTACTACTCAAACAGAATGGCTGTTCTTCCACACGGCACTATATAAATATTTTTCACATCAACCACTCTGTCAAACCAGGAGAAATGAAGCTTATTACAATGCCATGGCTACCAGAAGCGTGTCGTGGTGGCCTGGAACTCTTGATTTGCTGTTACATCCTCTCTGTCTCTTAAGGCTTTTTCTCCCCCATGCAAAGCGAGGTCTGAACCCAACAGCCGCTGTAGAGAAGGTTCTCAAATGCCAAAGAGTCTGTGCGGGCTGCGTGTGCTGGTCACAGCGCAGAACCACCCAGCTGCTCGGGGGGACGACAAACCAGTGCCTGATGCAGGGAAGCGCAGCGTGAGGTCTGGGGCTGTAATGCAGTCAAGTAATTGGCTTTTGGGAAATGGCTGGCTGAGGTATTCTGCAGTTAAAACCATAAAAATGCAAGTCAAGGTAGCTTCACATTGCCCCAGCACAGCAAGAACCCTGAACTGTGGGTGGCGTTTGGTGAATGGAGCCCCAGGCAGGGAGCTGGGGGAAGAGCTGCCCCTCAGCAGCTCCGGCCACTTGGCTCCTGCAAGTCTCATTTTGTAACGGGGTCTGTGCTTGCGATGCTCATCACTAATTAAGGACACGACTTCTGTTTTTCAGGCATGTTACTTAGTGAAACAATATAAATACATTCTTCAGGCAATTTGGGGTAGAAAGTGCATGTGCAGTGGTTTTGAAAAAATGTTTTAAACTCTTTTTTCCTTCTATGCAGTAAGGAAATACTTCAGGAAGCAGGTTCCATTTATCACGGAACCACGCTCAATTCAGATTGCTTTGTATGCCCCTGAAAGACTTGCTGAAAAATCACAACGTTCATTTTCCCACCCCGCCCCTGCGTCAGGACGCATTTCCCTGACCTCACGTGTCTCCTTATGACTCGCTGAGGTCTCTGGTGCAAGCGCAGCTGGAACAGCCGTTCCTGCCCCGGTGACTCGCTGGCAGCTGTCACGGCGGAGTTGTCACCGCAGAGCTTGGTGACGTTCCCTAGCGTCTCTCCAGGTTAACGCATCGCGAGGGCAGGGGTGGTGGAGCCACCGCCAGGTCTCAGCTCATGTCCATGGACTCCGAGGTGGGAAGGGAAGCAGAATCCTTCTGGATGCTCTCAAACAGTGACGCCATTTCGGGGTTGGCTCTGATCTGAGAAGAAAACTCGGCCATCACGCGGCTCTTCTCGACTTCGGGGATGGTGAGGAGAGCGGCCACCGCTCTCATGGCAGATCGCTTCAGTTCGTCCTGCTTCTCAAACTCCTGCTTCACAGAACCTGCTTTTACCTGCAAACCCAAAGCACCATTTTGAGCTGACAGCAGAGGCACAAAGAACCGGACACGCCAGCAGAGACAGGGGCGGGGGCTCGGAGCAGGGCCGGGGCACCGGCAGCACCGGTGGCTTTGTGGCAGAGCCCACCACGGTGTCACAGCGCCCGGTCTCACCTTGGTGGAGCAGGTCGCCCGGAGGGGCTCGATCAGCCGCTCGAGCCGCTGCAGCACGGCGTTGGGAGAGAGCGTGGAGAGCCGGGCCAGCATGATGAACGTCAGCATCTGCGCCAGGAAATCAAACCACAGCATGAGAAGGATGCAGCGCTTCCTACTAAGCTGTGAGGCCTTCAGCAATGACAACACTATATTTTTTTTAATACAGTGTCACTGTCCCCACTGAGCAAGTGCCAATTCATGGATATTTTAGATGTGGGTAATTTTCCTATAAAACCGGCTCTACCAGGATTGTGTTTTCACGGCCACTACGGCCAAACTAGAGCTGGACAATGCCAGCTGTGAGGCCACGGCAGCTGCAGAGCGCAGGGAACAGCGCGGCAGGGCCAGCCCGTGTGTGGTGACACACCGGCTCAACTCAAGGCCAGGCTCCCAGAGAACCCAGCACCGTCCTGCTGCCACCGCCCTGGGCAGGGCCCCGCACACACCCGAATGTCATAGTGGTCCTTCAGCCCGTCCTCCACGTGGTTCAGGTACTCGTAGATATCCAGTCGGTCCAGGCAGCTTTCCAGCAGCGTGTACATGCATTCGAAAGCAGCTTTCCTCACGTCCAGGCCGTCATCCACTGTGTGCTTGAATGGCCCCATTTCTACCTTAAACAAGACAAAAAGTGCAGCTGTCACCCAACAGCAGCCAGGGTGACAGCTTCACCGCTGTGCTGCGTCCCGGCCCACTCAAGGACATACCTCCCGGATGAGCTCCCGTCTGACCTTCGTTTCGTTATACAGGCTGGGGAGAACTGCACCCAGTAAATCTCGGATTAAAGAAGGTTTGTTGTGTGCAGCAGAATTAAACATGGCTAAAGCCACACGCCGAACATTCAGGTCTGGATCCTCAAGGGTTTTTAAGAAGTCACCTGTGGGATAAGAACACACCAGTCAGCCCTGCTGCAGTGCTTTCAAAGTGTTTAAAAGTATATCACAGTGTATGGCAAGGAGCCTGGTTATGAAAGCACCCACACTAAAATAACTCTAGGGCTGCAGTCTAACAGAGATTTGAGATGCATTCCCTCCCTTCAAGTGGGATTTAGTAAACGGGAGAAATGTGATTTTCCTGCATTTGGGCAGAAAAACAAACTGCATGACTCCAGCTGCCTCATCCTGAAGTCCCATCACAAGCTTTGGTATTCAAGGAAGTTGGGTTTTGGTCTTGTTTTTGTTTTTCCTTGCTCAGATCTCATCTGCTCAGACTTCTCTGAAACAGAAGGCTGAGTTTTATACAACAGATCTGAGATGTGGGTCCTTGCACATAAGACCCTTTAAATGTGGGTTATATTTTACATGATCCTTGTCATGAGATGCTTGAATCATAAGTTCAAACACAGAAGAAACTTAAGCTCCCTAAAAACCTCTGTCACCAATGGAACATGCCCATGAGCAACATATCAGAGCATTTAACGAGGACTCACGTGGCAGTCTCGCTCTTTAATGCCAAAAGCAGAGAAACACAGTAAAAGCCACGGGGATTAGATGAGGGTCACACAGGTGAGAAACCCCCTGAGCTGCTAATGACCCCGACACACCCCTGCCCCCCTACCTATGCAGCCCTTCAGGAGCGCGTCGATGGGCTGCGGCTGGTCTGCAATCGTGAACTTGACCGCGGTCACCACCGTGCTCCGGGCATGCGGAGAGCCTGCGATAGAGGTGGAAGTTAAAACAGTGGAAGAGCAAGAGACAAAATCATTGCTGTAATTGTGAAATGCGTATTCTGCTCTTGGTCACATTAAACCCGCATTCAAGAGATAAAGAGGATTGTCTTAACAACATCCTTGTTTAAATCCTGCACAGCCCCATGTGCAGTCCCCGTTCCTGACACCCTCCTGCACCCAGCGCTGCTCTGAGCCCCCTTGCTGAGATCCCTCTGGCTCCTTCTCGCCTCTGCACACGCTTTGCTCCCTGTTGAACCCATCAGCACTTCACAGAGGGTTTCCCACCAAAACAAGGCATTTCCCCACCCTCGCCCTGCCCATTACCAGAGGAGAGCTGTTTCTTCAGCCGGGGCAGCAGCTCGGCGGGGTTCACCAGCGTCAGCTTCCCCAGGCACTCGGCCACCACGTTGCGCGTCCCCTCCTCTGCACACTCGCAGTGCTTGAAAAGCAGCGCCCAGATATCCTCCACGTACGGCTTGAGGCCGTCAGCCGGGGAGGAGCTGATGACTTCCTTCAGTGAGTGCAGCAGCAGGTACTGCCGCTTGGGCTGGCTCCCGATCTCCTTCAGCATGAAGGGCAGATACTCCTTCAGGTTCCCCACGCTGACATTCCCCAGCGCGTAGGACGCGGCGGATTTCACCTCTTCGCTGGGGGATGCAAACGCTTCCAGGATGACGGTTTTGAGCTCTCTCTGCGCGCTGAGGTTCGTGGCGCGGCCCATCTCTGCCAGGGAAAGGAAAGCCAGCACTTTGACCGCAGAGCTGGACTTGGGGCTTTTAACGTCCTGGATAAACTGGTTCACGGTCGCAGGGGCTTCCTTCGGGCAGGCTGAGGAAAGTGCTGCCACGCACTTTGCGATGGAGTAATACGCCTGTTTGTGCAACGTCACAGACGCCCCGGCTGTGCCTGAGCAGTAAACGGGCGCCGTCAGCTGCTTCATCAGCTCTGCGGGGCCTGCGCCGGCTGCCTTGGTCAGCACCAGCGCCTGGAAGAACGCGATGATGGCGCCCAGCGCTCCTCCCTGCAGCAGCGGCGAGTGCACGAGCTGCAGGATCTCAGCCAGAACGGAACCGCTGATCTTGGAGATGCAGGATGGATAAACCTCAGCTAATGTCGTAAGGAACGCGATGGCCACCTGGGAAACGTGCATGTCGTTCTCGGTAATGAGAGCGGGGAGCTCCGTGAGCACAGACTCAACCATGGCCGGCTTGAGGCTGTCCCTGTAGTTCTTCACCAGGGTGTCCAGAGCGGTCAGAGTGCTCAGCTTCAAGGCACGTTGGTTCTTTCTCAAGAAGGACGCCAGAATAGGGAAGCCTTCTCCTAGAATGGGTCTCAAATCTATTTTCAGTGGAGAACTAGCAATTAAAGTTAATGCTTTGACTGTTGTCAATCTGGTGATTTCGTTTTTGAGCCTCTCCAGAAATATCTTCAGGGTTGGCTGGAGATCGGTGCTCAAATGGTCTCCCAGGCTGTAGATGATTTGTCCCATGCAGGAGATGGCACGCTCCTTCACCTCCTGGTCGATGTCGGCGGCCTTCAGTCGCTTCAGCGTGCCGGAAAAAAGATCCTTCACGTAGGGCTTGGCATCGAACGCGCATGGTTTGTCCAAAGGCCTGATGACTTTCACCAGCTGCTGCGTGACCAGCAGAGCTTCTGAGGTGATCTTGTAGAACGGGTCTCCAATACAGGCCACGACAGGAGGCAGCAGGATCTTGACGTGAGGATGAAACACCTCTGGCTGGTGGTTGCACAGGAGAACGTGAAGGAACGACAGCGTGTCAATCCTCATGTTGGAGGAGCTGGATTTATCAGCCAAGGAGAAAACAATACCTGTGTGCAGAGACAAGAATGACCGCTGTCCTATTTCAGCAGGTGGTTGTTATCAAACCCACCCCTCCACTCAAAAGCTGGACACAATTTCAATCTGTTTTCTTTCTTCCCTCTCCCCACCCAAGACATAAATGCCACTAAAGAGCTGCTCTCCGTGCTGCCTTTCTGCTTTCCAGGGAGCAGCAATGCAGATATAACTGTTCTCTGTAGCAGTCCTGGATGGATGGCCACAAAAAACTTTTTTAAAAGTTAATTTGAAAAGTCATCCTGAGCTGAGACGAGAAGAGATGGTTCGTCAAGCGCAAATGAGTATGACGAAATGGCACGGAAAGCTTGGTCTGAACAACGGGCACCCCAGGCAGCAGCAACGTGCCTTCATGAGGTTTTCCTGCATACTTCTGTGGGAGGTCTTTAAAACAAAAATAAAAAGAAGCCAGGGCTCTGATGTTTATCTAGTTTTACAGCTTCTGTTGGCACTGTTGGAACGTAACTGTGGACCATTTGAGATGGAATGCCTTTGTAGAAGGGAGGCGCTTCCAAGCCCAGTTTCTGTGGCACATATTCATGCTCCCAGAAGACTTAATGACAAACATTTAGAACAATTCTGCCTGCCACCCCTGAAGTCGTGCTGGACTCTTGGTTTGAATGTTTTTTTTCCAAACTATTAATTCATAAGAGGGAGGTGCACGGATCGGGCCTGGGGACAATCACAGGAGAGTTTTTTTATATTTCCTATACAGTCACACCAAGAGCAAAGGCAGGACCTCAGCATTACGAGCCTTTCTGCAGTGCGGGATTCTTCGTGAACCTACACGCAGGAAAGCTCGGGGAGAAGTGTGGCAGTACAAATTAAATAAACAGCAAATGCACATAATTCTTAAAAATGCCACTAAATTTTGCAAAAGCAAATGTCACTTGTGTCTCAGCAGGCTCAGTTTCCAAGTGGTTTCCAGCCCGCTCACCAGGAGGCTGGAACAGGCTGTCCTGAGGCGGCGGGGCTGGCAGAACGCACTGACATGCTCAGCCCAGCCACCAGGACCCATGTGGGAGCTGCTCCGCACAGCCCCACGGAGCAGAATGCGACGCGCACGTCCTGACGCTGAGCAGGGATAACACACTGCAATGGAACTGGAACACGTTCCTGTGGGAAGGGCCGGAGCCAGCCCTGCTCACGGGGAGCTTACCGGGGACCAGCGCAGGGACGTGCTCGGCCAGGCAGCCGGGAAGGACGTTGGCCAGCTCGGTCAGGAGGCTGAAACAGCCCTGCCGGGATTTCATGCTCTTGTCCTTCAGCTGCTTGTGCAAGGCCTTGACGATGCTGGGGACCTGCAGTTTGGAAAAGAAAACCAGAAACGTGTCAGTCACTCCAGCTTGCAGGGCACAGCGCGGTGCCACCAGAGCAGCTGGCTCGGCTGAGCCAGAGGCACCCACAGCACAGCGAGAGACCCAGCGGGGACAGCGAGAGACCCGGCGGGGACAGCGAGAGACCCGGCGGGGACAGCGAGGAGCAGTGCACCTGTCCACCAGAGACTGGACTCGGGACAGGTTACAAGACAGTGCACAGGAAGAAAAGTTACATGAACAGAAGAGTTGGAGGGGACACTATTCTTCTTGTCCATATTCTACAGACTCCTAAGCAGCCCTTCCTGAAGTTGGCGTTATCCCCTAATACAGAAGCTTAAAGAAACACAACAAAACGATCAGACCAGGACACGCTGCTGAAAGGTTTGAGAGTTTTATTATTCCTTCCCGGTCTGCTGTTTAAGGATCTAGTCCCAGCACCACATTTAAACTTGGACACCTTGCCAGTGTTTCAGGAAACCAAAAAACAAACTGCAGGGCTGAGGTGCAAAATATTTAAATAAAAATGTCGTTTATGTAAGATGATTAATCAGCGATGTAATTATATTTTGGCAGGAATTTCAACCCTCCTGCTTCAAGGACTCACCAGTCAGAAGCAGCATTGGCCAGAAAAAGCTGCTTTCACAGCCATGCTACTCTATAACAACACAGTTGTTTCCAATGTTTCTCTTGTAAGGACCCTGGGCCAGGCAGGGCCCTAACCAGCCTGCGTGGCTCAGCTATCCTGACTGTAACTCCTCCAGCATACTTCTGAATTAAAGCGGCGTGTCAGAAAAACTGCTTCCACTATTGTTTGTGTGACCAGCAGCGACGTGCAGACTGTGCACAAACACAAGCTGCCCGGGAAGCCACTGCCTGTTTCCCCACAATGAACTGAGCTGGATGCTCAGATGAGGTCCCAAGTGTAACTACCAGGCACATTCACGGCTGGCACGGTACAGACGTCACTTGGTCACTTTCTGATTTCACCAGCCACCACCTCCGCACGCACCTGGTTCTGAAGCATCGTCAGGGGAATGTCATCTTTGCCAGTGGCATCCGAAGCGTGGAGCCAGCTCTGGATGGGCAGCGTTTGCTTCAGCAGGGAGATGTAAGCGCTGAAGATGTCAGCTTTGACGTTCTCCTCCCTCTCTTTGAATCTGCTTATCAAGACTGGGGAAAGAGTTTTGTAGAAGTCCTGCAGGAGGTCGTGCCTGCTGCTGACAATGGCCTCCAGGCACTTCGCTGCAGACCTGCGCACTTTCCAGCTGATGTCGTCATCGTCGCTGTACTCGTCATCGGTTTCTGGAAAGAAGACAAGGGAAAACAAGATGCACCACCGTGAGAAACCAAAGCTGGAGCACCACTCGACCTGTAGAGCTTCCCTCTGCAGCTGACCGAACAGACACCAGTAACTCGCACACATGGGAACATGAAGCTGTCCACAACAGCCTGTCCCTACAGATGTCCTGACCAGCCAAATGACCCAGGGCTGCCCTGTGCCAGGTTCTTCTGTTCCAGGTAAGAGCTGATGGAGAATAAACCTTAAACTTACAAACCTTACTGGCCGCTTCAGCTCAGGCATCAAGGCTTTTGTTTTAAAGGGAGAATGAGGTTTCCAGATTTTAAATCCAGAAATATGTAAATATTTGTCTTAGCAATTCCTGGATGGCACAAACAGCGTAACAATTTACTATGCCACTGGCAGAGCATGTAACATATTCTCCAGGAAGCCGGCCAGGATCTTACCCCAATTAGTACGAAAGTAAACAAAAATGCCTTTCTTCCAGGGAACTTCTTCTAACTGTTGCACTTGGCTACCACACTATATGCAACTATAAATAAAGACATTCTGGGAAGCTGTCTATAGCTAACAGGCACTAAAGGGACCCTCCTCTCTGACCAAGCCTCAACATCCACCTCAGAGTGCACATGATCTGAAGAGTAACATGACAGAGGGTGAGCAAACAGGGAGGGGATAAATGTTAACCCAGTGTTCTGCTGAGCACAGTCATCCTCACGAGCAGGCACCTTGCTCCTCATCCTCCCCGTTTTCGGTTTCCATCATCTCTTCCTCATCATTATCGTAGTTGTAGTTCGGGTCAAAGGTGATGTACTTCAGACACAAGCCCATGACATTAGGGATGTGAGGGTCCATTTCCTTTGGGCACCTATCACGATAAATAAAAATCCTGAGTTAATAAATTAAAGACTAAGCAATTTTAAATATCCAAATATCATCATTCGTCTCAAAAGGATCCTCAAACGCTTCACACACTGTATGAATGTTTTGTTGACATGAGTTAAACCAGAGCCGCTCCTTCCTGCTGTGCATGGAGCAAGATCACATTCCTCTGGGGAGGATGCAATGATATTTGTAAGGAAAAAAGTAAATAAAATAAAATAAATTCAACCACCTGGTTGAACCCTCCCTTCATGGGAGAAAACCTCAGTGGCTCTGCAGGGCAACTTTTCCAAGACAAGCAGTAAACGTCTGACCAAACAAGAGCCCCGTCCTGCCTCCCGCTCCCTCCAGGCAGCAGCAGCGAGGCAGGTCCCTCTCGCTGAGGAAGCCTCCGAGGATGGGAAAACTCGCCCCCCTGCAGCACCAACACACGAACACGCCCACGTGTTGAGTGAAACCAGCCCAGAACTCCAGCCCAGCTCTGCAGGTGCAGAAGGGATTTCACTTGTGAGCTGCCTTCCCCACAGGGTGCACAGAGGAAGGTGCTCAGCACCGGACGCTCACGGATGGATATTTACACTGGGAGGACAGTGGTGCACAGGACGGTGCTTGGCTGTTCCCCGAGGGCACGCACCTTCTCACAAAAGACTCGAAGGCCTGAAAGCAGTACTCTCGCAGCTCGTCATCCTCCACATTACAGTATTGGACAACCAGAGGAATTATCTTCTCCAGATGTTCTCCTGGGAAAGGCAAAGGAAGCAGCAGTGAAGAGTCATTCCAGTCGCTGCTCACCGCAGCAGCCACAGCTCCAGCATCGCCGCTGCCCTGGCGTGCCCAGCAGAGCGTTCCTCCCCAGGCCCCACGGCCAGGCCTTGCTGGGTTTTAGGCAGACGGGCCCTGCTCCCTGTCCTCAGCCTCCTGCTGGCATCTCCGTCAAAGAGAGCTGTGGTTAGAAATCTTCTAGGACCTCATATCAGCTCTGGCAGATCTTTTACACAGTAATACAATATAGAATCACAGAATAACCTGAGCTGGAAGGACCCACCAGGATCATGGAGTCCAACTCCTGTCCCCGCACAGGACACCCCACAGGTCACAACGTGTGTCTGAGGACCTTGTCCAGTCTTTTCTTGAACACTGTCAGGTTGGGGCCGTGACCCCTCCCTGGGGAGCCTGTTCCAGTGTCCAGCACCTCTGGGTGAATGCTGCCCTTTATTCCTCCTCTCATTTAAAATGGGTGAATCCGCTGACCTAATTCCCAGGGGTGTTAATTCAGACCAGGGGAGTGCTGCAAGACCTTGAGATGAAATCACTACAGAAGCGCAGCCAGAGTCTCCCCGCGGAGATCAGAGCCAGGTCAGATGCACAGAGGAACCACAAAGCACAAGCCACTGGTGCACCAAGACCAGAGTGAGCACACTTCTGTTACCACTAAAAGGAGCTGCTCTCAAACGCATGCATGTTTCCCAGCGCCATTTCAAGCTACTCGTCCTACCTATGCGGTGTCCAGCCTGCCTACTGATGCCAGCAACACACTGAATGTACGTCCTGGTAGTAGAAGTAGACTCATTCCTCTTCAGCTCAGCAAGCAGATGCTCCATGAGCTCTGAGAAGATGTTTCCACTGCAGGTCAAGACAAGGTGACCCAAGGCAATGATGGCCCTTTTACGTACTGCCAGCCTGGGGCTTGTCAGCTGGGGAAGGAGGCAGTTCAGAATGGAGGAATGGAAAGAGTAGAGTGTTCCCCCTAGTCTGCAATCAACAGCACAAGACAGAAGGTGAAAGTCAAAGCCTCACAGAAAAATCCCTCTTGCCAGCAAAAAATGTAAAAATCCTTCAGCTATGAAGACTTTGTGCATGTTGTGGGGAGAGAGAGGAAAAGGGTGGGTTTGGCATTTGGGTCTGAACACCAAGTCGTTCAGTGTGACACAGGGAGTTATTTGTCTCCATCATGGAGGAGTCTGGTTTTGACAGTGTACTTCTGGATGACCTGGGGTCTGTCAATAACTTCCTGCACACAGCTGACATATGACACTGTCACTCTGACTTATGTAACATGAGAAAAAGGCAGCAAGGGAAAAAACGCATGTGTGATCAGATCGCAGGGCTAAAATAAACTTCCCTGCTTTGCTCTCTCCCTCCCTACATCTGTGTGAACAGAGCCTCCGTGGGATCCATCACCAACGTTCTGCTGTTCCCGAGCACAGAGGGCTCAGTGTGTCACCTCTCATCTCTGCTGAGATACTCCCTGGGGCAGCTAACCCAGATCCTTCAGGTTTAAGTCCTTGTAGTAGGATTAGGGAAATAGGGAAATACAGAAATCAAAAGCAAACGGATGCAGCCCCTGCCACACGCAGCTGCCAGAAGGAAATCCCCTGGTACCTGCTCAGCATATCTGACAGGATGTCCAGGGCCTCCAGCTGCACAGACACATCCTCCTGCTTGCCAACGGCTCCTGTCAGCTGGGCTGTGATCTTTTTGCACACATTCGCTGTCATAGTGGAGCCTGCAAGAGAGAGATTTTTCCCCACTGTCAGTTAAAAATAAGTCTTTTTACTGCTAAGAACCATTTAATCCCTCCTACAGTAGAAAAGAAGAAATCACCACTGAGACACCTAACCAGAACAGCTTTTGTCTGAGAAGGTGGACACGCACCGGAGCAGCGGGTCTCTCCCTCTGCGCTGCGATGCATTAACTGTTTGGACAGAGCGTCTTTTCTTGCAGCGCCTGTCACCCTCAAACAGCCTGGCCGCTCGCCGCCAGCTCCCAGCCGTGCACTGCAGCGAGCAGAGATGGGGGGGAAATTTCTGGCATGTCTTTTTTCCCTGTTTTTAACTTGAAAATGTTCAGTTTCAACATATGAACTCCATAGGAAGAGCAGTCTTGACAGAAACCGTTTCTCAGCTCCATTATGAAATTTAAGGGTAGAACTAGATAAAAACGTTGCAGAATAACAGATAACCCAGCTTATATATTGAAATGTTGAGACTACAACCACAGTCTAGAATCTCAATCTCCTACGACCCAGATCAATGTTAGATACAAGTTCAGTCTTCATGCTGGGGCGTGTCTGTCCCAACACTGATTGTTTTATTTTGTTTTTTTTCCCAGTTGGCTCGGTGCAAAGCACAAGCAGCTTCAAATTCCACAAACCTTTCCAAGGGAGGGACAATTGCTTCTCATGCTGTTGTGAACAGGCTTGGTGATGCAGCACAGACAAAGCGGAACATCCCTGCAGCCCCGATAACTGCTGCACAACACGAGACCGGTGCTGCGCCAGGACACGCTCTGTGCGGGACTCAACCTCCCCTTGGCTGCAGATGAGACCAGCAGCAGCAACCACCCGGAGTGGGGCACAGGGGGAGATACCCAACCTCTCGGTTTTGCAGCAAACCCACATTGCTTTCTCTGCCTTCTACCCACACAGTCTCAATCCCAACCCTTAAGGAGTCGACTTAGCTGTTGCTACCCTAAACCAGTTTCAGGGCATGTGACATGTGTTACATAAAGAATTCTGAAAGGATGGCCCACAAGAGCTTAACATTCTGCAGAAATCGAGAAAGGCATTCAGCAAGTATTTGCATCTTGATTCTAGCTCTTGTCCCAACCCAAGATCCAGCAGCCTGGCAGCACTGCCATGGCCACCTACTATCTCTCCTCATTTCATTACTTGCCCTCTAGCAGATGAACATGGAATCCGTAACTTTTAGGCCCTGAACTACAAGTTTTCCTGTGTTTCCCAAAGGCTGTGACTCCCGATCGCCTCAGTGTGACAACCAGGGACAGACATTGTACCTGTAGACGCTGGTGGCAGCTCGGAGATGACTGTTTTCAGTCCGATGCTGGAGATATCCCGCAGCTGTTCCTTGTCGGATAACATGTTTGTGCACAGCGTATCCACAATAGTTTCCACCTGGTACTCCTTCACTTTGCCAACCAGCGGGCCCAGGCTGTGGGGGGAGAAGCCAGTCAGAACGCAGGGGAAGGAAGATGCTTTCTGCCACCAAAAGGGATGCTCAGGCTCACTGCTCCCCAAAGGCAGCTCAGCCCTGAGTTCAAATATCACCAAAACATATCGAGTACCGATATCCTGCAGCATGTCATGGTCCCAGGTTTACACATCCTGCACCTTTGCCTCAGCTAACTCTACATCAGACTTCGGTCAATTTTTCATCAGATTTGTAGGAGGACACGTCACATCAACTATTACAAACATGTTACACAGAGTAATGGTAAAATCTACAGTCAGCTTTTGGAAAACAAAAACAAATCAACCATCAAAACTGCCTTCCAGGAGGAAATGCCAAATGGATTTTCACAAATTAGCTACCTACTGCCCCCTGTGATGTTTGTGAAAACCTCTACCTGAGCCAATGCTCAGAATTACAACAGAGGGAAGACTTCGCCCTTTCCCCTGCACTTTTAAAAATTAATATTATTAGAATAACTTTTCTGCAGGAAAAATTATAGGAACCTGAAGTTATCTTTAAATGTCCCACCTTTCTGAAGCCCTGTGTGGGAACTGACCCCCTCAATTTCATTTCTAGAATGAACACTCCCATTTAGCTGCGCATGGGGAAAGAGACAGGAAAGAACACGGCAGCAGCAGGATCACTTCATCAGATGATGCAGTGATAAAGGAACTTGCTGCCTTTTTCATTTGGATATAAAAAACACTGAAAAGGTCAAAGGCAAAACAACAGCACAGGCTACACCTGGAGTCAAAGCAGGGAAAAAACAACAAGTGCATTGTAAACTTTAATGAAAATGCCCTGGACGAGCAGGAGTTTGGCCTGAAATTCAAATGCCATTTTGGAAGGGCTATACATGCTCAGTACGATGTCCAGCAAAGGCAGGACCACTGGGAAATTCAGCGCTGGATTTCAAAGCCCGAGAAAGGAGAGGACCTTGATGACCAAAATTTTAAACTGGGCTTCTCTCTAAAGTAATAAAACCTTACGCATGCTACTTTTTATGTGGTAAGATTCACAACACAAACACTGAACTACTTCCAAAATCACCTGCTGCTTCTACGAAGTATCTGTGTGCTCACCGCTCTGAACATCGGCAGGGACGCTGCTGTGCCCACGAGGGAGGGAAAGCCGCTGCAGGGCAGGCTGGCGAGCAGCCCGCGCCACGGGGCCAGGCTCCCCGAACACACCCTCTGTGCCGGTGGCACCTTCACCCCCGCCCGGGAACACGGCAACTACTGCCGAGGCTCTTACCACTTGACCGCGAGGTTCTGTACTTCCCCGTTTTTGTCCTCCAGCAATTTCAAAAGCATTTTCACAACCTTTTTCTCGCTGTCTTCATCCAGTTTTATCGAATCCTTCTGCAGTTCCACCATCAGGTCGTTGGTGGCCATAAACCTGAAAGGACAGACAGCACAAGCGGGTTGGCTGATCTACAGGCACAAATGCATTTCCTTCGCAACACTTTGGACAAAGCAATTGGACGATCTGTGCTTGTATGAAAACACATTTTCAAAGAGTAGCTTACAACCCTTTACACTGTTCTGAGCAATAAGGTACAAATAATTATGACTGTCTTACAAGTGGGAACCTCGGGCAGAGGTAGCTGGTGAAAAGGCTGAAGGTAAGGAAGCTGTGAAAATGAGAATATACGTTCTCTCTTCTCCTTAAAATTCATAACAGAGATGAGGTAAACTAAAACTCTAACATTGGCATGCAGCTCATGGTTTTTTTTTCTCAGTGCCTAAATCAAGATAGTTAACTCTGCCAGAAAAAATCGTGGTGGTGTTTTCCACCAACTGCCAGGCCCAGGAAAACCAGTCTGGGGCCCAGGAATGCACCAGGTGCTGTTCTGTCTGGCTTCTTTAGCACTGACAGTATGAACCCACACATGCAGAAGAGGATCAAGTTATCAAGCTCAAAAATGAAAAATAAAGTCATGAGTCCACGCAAACTACTCCTTCGACATTCCCTAGGCTCTATTTAGATTGCCGTTATATCCTTCATGTCCTGGGAGCCTTTAATAATCCAAACACTTGTGTCATCCGCACACTCAATGTCTTTCCTTGCTCAACACTCTCTCCAAGTTTTGGAGGTCTGATGTTCAGAGAAAAGTAAGTATGGTTATCGTGTGTTCCTTTCCAATGTTTGCCCCTGCACAGGAAGGGACGCCTAAAAGGAACCACAGAGAAGCTCGTCCCTCTCATGTCCCAAGTGCCCCCTCCACTTTAAATCAGGCTCTGATGTAACTCATTCAGCATGTCAGAGCCCTCGCGCACCAGGGAACGGCCGTGTCCTCAGCCTGCGAGCCGCTCCCGAGCAGCAGCCGGTGCCTCTGGACGGAGGGACTGCTGCGGGGTCAGAGCCAGCCCAAAATGCAGAGGGACAAAACCAGAGGGACTCTGCCCCACAATGCTAACAATATGCAACCTGCTTTTGGTTCCGCAAGAGCTACGAAGCTGCACTTGCAGCTCAGTGTCTGCCAGAACAAGGATGACCAATTATGGCCACGGGCCGAGCAGAGTGTCCCGCGGCGGCACGTCCAGCTCTCGACTCGCTGCTGTCCTGCGCGAGACCTCGGAACCCGGCACACGGACCCATCCTGGGGAAGCACGTGAAACCTGGTCCTGTAACCGGCCACGAAACTGAGGACAGGTCAGGTCTGACCGTGTGCTGGGAGGAAACAGCCCCGGAACATCTCCATAACGTGACACACGCCCTGCGTTGGGCACATCTCATCTGGAGTATTAACTTCAGATTCTGTGAACTGTCTATGCAACTACTGCAGCACTGACTTCTTTAAAAAGTACTGATTTTAACATCAAACAAACAGCAGCAGCCTCTGCAAAAATCAACCTTCTTTTAGGATATTACTAACCCCTCTCTTTTAAAAGAGCTCAAAAGATCAAGTCTGGCACAAAGATTACCTTCATACCATACACTATAAGCAATTACTAAAGCAATTTGAGCACAGCCAGTATCCGCAGCATCCATCACCCGGGTGACACGGCTCAGCTTTTTTAATGCACTAACAGTCTAATCTTCTAGCGGAAAAACAAGCTACAAAGTATTTCAGTGGTTTTGCTACGGTGCTCTTCATTTGCAAAACAAATAGGAATGTAAACTCCTGCTATTAAGAGTTTCATCCCGCCTTGCGCTTTGCTTGCCCGTTCCCTTGCCCTGTGCAGCAGCCGGAGAGATCGCTGCTGGTTATCCCAAATCCCCCCTCGGCCCGGAGAACACAGTTGGCTTGAAATATTGTCAATAAAACCGACTGATGAACTCCTGTGGTACAGAACGGGCTGCACAGCGGGTGTTACCGGCAGCACGGTCAGGGCACCGGCGCTGCTCCTGACGCCGGGGTCCCCCGGGCGGGGATCCCGTGGGCACAGCCCCCCGCAGCCCGCCCGGGGCGCTGCCGCCCGCACGGCCCGTCCCGGCCCACCTGAAGTCCTTGTCGGTGGAGGTCATCTTCTCCAGCAGGCTGGAGATGTGGTACGAGCCGCTGGCCATGGCGGCGGCGCGGCGCGGGAAGATNGCGGGCCGGGCCGGGCCGGGGAGCCCTGTGCGCTTCGCGTAGGCCCCGCGGGGGCGCCTCGGCGCTCGGGGCAACTTAGGGACCGCCCCCGGAGCGGGGCCGGGACGCTGCCCTTGTGCCCCAGGCGGGAGCGAGCCCCGGGAGAGCTGCGGCACGGCCGGCGCTCCGTTCCCTGCCCGCAAGGCACGGGCAGGGCCCCGCACGCCGCGGTGGGGCTGTGCGGGGACACCGGCCCGCTGCCGGCGGAGCACGGGCAGCGCACCCGGGAAC